>CATIWQ010003830.1:0-21755 GCA_949673415.1 Euphorbia schlechtendalii
GTATAATTTTTTTGCTTAATAAATTAGTGAAAAACAAATTATTTTGAATGGTGAGTAACAAGTAAAATGATGATTTTAGTATCACTTTCCATTTATTTGTATAGTAACAATAAATTTAGAAATTATTTCAATGTTTATTTAATTTATCGGCTTTATATAACCCAATCTTATTTCAAACAATATTTTTTTATTCAAACCCTAGTTTAAATTTTTTGGCTTATATATTTGAATTTTTACTTTGTCAAAATGTTGAATTTGGAAAACAATAGTCAATAATTTATCACAGGTAATGAGACTCGTTTAGGCTTCAAACTCGCGAGCTCGAATTGAGCTTTGCTTTTCACTAGCCCAAGCCAAGCTAAAGTCTCTAAGCTCGACAAGCTTTGAGATGAGCTGAGCTGAACCCGAAAATTTTCATTCACCAGCCGAGTCGAGTCCAGGACTATTTAGTCTCGATTCGGCTCAAAACACCCCTAGCGCGGACAACACTTTTATTCACTAATCTTTCAATTAGTATAAACTTTGGTTGTTATTGTAACTTCATGATTTTGTCAAATCTAATAATTGAATCAATTTTTAAAACACTAATGTAATACTGGTAAAGGGAAAAATATGATAACATGTTAAAAAACGTAATAATTTTTTTTTTTTTGTAAAGTTTCCATATAATTATTTGGGTAAACTTAAAATAGATGACCTATGGTTTGATTGTTTTTCTAATTGAGGATTATGAATTTTTTTCTAAAACGGGACCATGGTTTCAAAATTTTGTAAATAAAGGATCCATTTTTTGTAAAAACATCATACAAGAGGGTAAATTTGTTCATTTTGAATTGAAATTTTGCAAGTTAGTTAATTAAAATATAAAATACCTCAATAATTATTTTTGAAATTTTTTAAAAAGTTCAAATATTTTATTTTAATTAATTACGCTCAAAATTTTTTAAAATTATAACAAAATAAAAATCTAAAAAGTACTCAAAGATGTATAATTCTTAAATAATATGTTTAATTATAGTAATGTTGAATGGATTGAAATACATAATGTAACATTATTATTTCTAATGAAAAAATTATTATTTTGGCAAAAAAATTTTAAAATCTTCGATTTAAAAAACAATCAAACACAAATCATCTATTTATTTTTTGAAATCCAAAAAAAGTTGTACATAGTAACCGGCCAATTGTAGGCGAAAACTGCCCGGCCCGCGAACGGTTTGTGACCCAAGAAAGAAGAGACTCCATTGAGGACGAAATTCATCACAATCTCATTTTCCAGGAAAATAATGTGGAGAGAGAAAAGAAAGTTAATTAACGATTTCGTCTACTTTTAGAGAGAGACAGACAAACTTGACCTCACTCTACAAAAAATCTAGAGAGAGAAAATAGACTCTGCCATACGCTATATTTTAGATAGAGAGAAGAAGGAGGCAATTTCAGGATTATTCTTCAGATCATAGATTGAGAGGGAGACGGAAGAATTGCTTTACAGATATACTATAATATTATATAATTAATTAATATTAATAAGATGAATAATATAAAAATATTTAGTAGTTACATATAGCTATATATATAGTGGTTGTATGTTTGTGTATATCAGATCCTCTTATAAGAAGGGAGTAGCAGGAAAATCGATATATTGTTGAATTTATTTGTTTTTGTAATTGGAGACGGGGAAAACCTAGATGTGTCTGTTGCTTAATTTGAGGCGTGTCGTATAAATTTGGGGAGGGGCAGAGGAAGGGATTTAGAGCAGTTTGTGCCGATTGTTGTAATTTGGACTTGATGTTGCTTGATTGCGGCGGATTGTGTAGGTGGAGGGGATGGCAGCCGATCGAGGGTTACGGGGCATGGAAGAGTTATACAATGCGACGGAGTTAATTGCGGAACCAAAGGCATGTAATTAGGGTTTCATTTATTTTTAATAACCATTGTTCTTATTTGCAGAAGCTCGTTTTTATAGTGTTAATTATTAGTTGAGTTATTTTCAGAATTCTTGGCTTTCCAATTTAGGTATTACAGGGTTTGCTTGATTATTTTTCAGCATTTTATTATTGGACTGGAAATGGATGCGCTTTTCTCTTAAACTGCAATTGAACAAGTATTGATGGAGTTTTGATGTGCTTTTTAGATCACACAACTTTTGAGTGGAAGCTATTGCATGAGTGGGCCACCAGAGGTTTCTGAACAAGATATTGGGAAGAATATGGTGAGAACAAAGGGTAATTTACATTCTGTTGCTCGTTATACTTCATGCTATTCAGTCCTCTCCTGAACTTCTCCATGAAATGATCTGCTTGTGTAATTTGTATATCATTATCATATTATGTCACTCATAGCTGTTTCTGTTGAGTGTTTGGATAATTTTGTAACCTTAATAGTTAGTACTTCATGAATTACTTACAATTTATTCAATTGGTTTCCAGATTATAACAATTTGGATGATAAGATAATATGTTGAGCACAATGCATCATTCTGGACTGCAGTCATCATGCTAAATATTCCATTCTTCTTATTTGTGCAAAACTGGAACTCGAATTTAACTGTTTGGATGAACTCTTTGAAGACTACAAGTCTACCAAATTCTTCGTGTTAATTTATTCAATTTGTATTTCTTGTTTTTGGAATTTGGAACAACAAGCAAGTGTAAGTTGTTGGGGTCTAGAGATGGGAAGAATTTATGCAGAATTATTTCTGATTGCACAAATTGCTTCCATCATTTTACTTACAATAATAAATTAATAATAGTCAATTACATGTTCGTTTAACCAGACTGAAGGAACTTATGAACAATTTGTGGTTCAAACACCTTCAACAAGAATGGCATTATCCAAATTTGATGGACGAATGGTCATATTATGTTTAGTTTTGATTGGCCTAGTGAGGATCAACTTATCTTACCAGTATTGAAAGATAGTTTAGAAAAGGAGACTGATCACTAGGCCTATCTAGAATTAGGATATTTTAGGGTATGAAGATTGCTAGAATTCAGTTATCGGCTAGCTTGGTAGAAAAAGCATAATAGCTTTATAAATTCAAGAATTCCAAAAGAAATGTTGCGGAAGGGGAGAAATAGACAGTGAGAACAAAAGCATTGAAGCTATTGAGGACAAAACAATCAAATTTTGTTTAATTGGAAGATTGAGAGTCCATACATGTATTAACCAGTAGTCATGCTCACATGATTGTCGTGAAAATCATTTTTATTATCATGGTTTTTTTCCTCCTCTCTGTATAGGAATTAATAGAAATCAATTACTGAACTGGACTATGTATTGTGCGATTATTAGTGCATGAGGACACACACTTTAAAGAGAAGTATCGTAATGAAATCATTGTTTGTAATATGTGGTTCATTTTGCTTTGCTAAAACATTCATTTAACCCACTTTATTGAATTCTACTGAATGCATAATCTGACTATGGACTTCTTTTGACAAACCTCAGTTGTTTTGATATACATAACATAGAAGAAGGTACTCTTTGACTATTGAAACTGTAGATGGGATGATTTATGCTCATCGTCTAAGTATAGTAACTTTTTTTAGGGCATTACTAACTTGAAGGCTACCCTCATTTTGCTATTTTACATTCTGCTTGAGTGTTTTTTTGTTGACTGAAATTAATCAAAATTAATAATTTCAGGTATGTAAGAAATTATATCAGAATATGCCAAACCATAGTAGTCAAAGGCGCGACTAGGCTCTTAGGCGGGCCCTTGCGCCTTTAGGGGTTTTAGGCTAAATTTTGTGCCTACAGCGCCCCAAGGCGTGCCTAGGTGGCCAAAAAGCCCAAGGCGCGGCCTTGCTCCTTGAGTGCGGCTTAGCGCGTTGACTACTATGTGCCGAACCACCTTTATGCTAATACTTATCTGAAGTTTCCGGCTTTCTGCTTGAGTGTTGATTACTTAATTTTGTTGGCCTCTCACTCGTTTTTTTTTCTTTTTTCGTGGCAGTCATAATTTGTTCGCAGAAAATCTAATATGAAAATTTATAAATTGTTGCTTAGCATGAGACTTATTGGTTCACTGCCTTGACTCAGTTCTTTTCTTAATGCTTGTTTCATGTTTTTTTTTCTGTTGTATGCAATTGCAGTCTGAGAAAAAAATAAGCAAACCTTCCATGAGAAGAAAAGTCCACACCGGAGTAGAGTCTGGGACTTGTAACGTGTGTTCTGCTCCTTGTTCATCTTGTATGCACCTCAAGTTGTCTTGTATGGGGTCAAAGGGTGATGAATATTCAGATGAAAACTGTCGTGGAACTGCAACTAGTCAGAACTCTGTTTATGAAGATGATGTTTTGCCTTCTAACGAGGGAGCACATGATAGCTTACGGCAGCACACCAGTGAAGCAAGTAACCTGCTCAGTGTAAATTCAAGCCATGAGTCTTTATCTGAAAATGTGGATAGTAAAGCAAACATAAGGTCTTCTGACGTAGCAGATGGCTCAGCTGAGTCTACAATCTTCCTGAAATCTGCTTTTGGTGGAGGTGATCAATTTTCAGCGCAGGTTATTTTAGATCAGAAAAATTTCTCCAATAAACATGAGCACCCCAAAACAATAGAAGGCCATGATGATAACATGTCATGTGTTAGTAGAGCCAATGATGTGAATACAGGAGCAAGTCATTATAACAAGAATGTAGGCAGCAAGAATGTGTCATGTAGTCCAGTTTTAGTTGGTAGTTTCGGACATGAAAGAATGGAAAAGGCAGCACTATTACTTTCCCCCAAATCAGATTTGTTAGAGATGCCTTCTAATAATGCAGATGTTGGAAGTAGATCACCAAAGGTTCAGAGCAGGTGCCTATCCTCCCTTGTAGAAGAAGATACAAAATTAGATACCTCCAAGGTTTCAAGTCAACTTTGTACTAGAACAGATGCAGAGACCCAAGCAGATGGAGGTTCTAAGTATTCTAACCGAGTTGATAAAGATGACAAATCCAATATACTGGTTGAAATACTTGATACACAGGACCCTGCTTTTCAATCTGTATCTAGTGATGATAATGATGAATTGGAAATTGTGGAACATGATGTGAGTAATTCACTCTATAAGCATCTTTTTTATATAAAAACTTGTGTGCTCTGAAATTTTTTACTATGTAATTATAATTACTAAAGGTTGAGCATTAGCAAACTTGTGACCTTTATGTCTATTTATCATTTGTTTATTTAATGTAGTTGTGGAATGCCATGGTAAGGAGTGCATTCTGCTGTGATCCTAGGCCTGTGTTCCCGTTTACCTACTTATATGTGATAAAATGTATTGACAATTAGAGTTCTTGTATTAACTTGAAAAGAATTGTAAAGAATTCTGAGCATCTAAAAGGCTCTGAATGTGTTGAGGTTCTCTTTATGTATGGTCATTTTTCTTGGAAATGGCATATATGTAGCAAATTAGTAAGGGTTTTAGGATCTGTTGGAGCTTCTTTCTTCTTTTTGTCATTTTTCCTTGCTAGGAATTTCTCTGTTTTATTTCCTTCTGCTGAATTAATGGTTTGCTTGAATCAGGTAAAAGTATGCGATATTTGCGGGGATGCTGGTCGGGAAGACTTGCTTGCCATATGCAGCAAGTGCAGTGATGGTGCAGAGCACACGTAAGCATATCTATCTTTTCATCTATAGTCTTTTCTATTTCCAAATGGTTATTTGTTATATTATTTAGTATATCTTAATACTATAAATCTAACATGAAGTTTCAATCAATCAGCTATTGCATGCGAGAAATGCTTCAGAAAGTTCCTGAAGGTGATTGGCTGTGTGAGGAATGTAAATTAGCAGAAGAAACCGAAAACCTGAAGCAAGGTATTTTGAAATTGCAGTTAAAATTTCTATGGAAATGGTTGCAGTAATTTGGATACAATATCCTTGTATTTAACTCTTTATGCAATTGAATTGTAAGGTTCAGATGCAGAAAGATTGAACAAGGCAAGACCAGGTTCGATTAAGAGACTTGTTGAAACTGTAGACATGGCTCCTGCTTCAAAAAGACAGGCTGTTGAAGCAAGTTTTGGATCTCCTAAGTCATCCAGCCCCACAAAACCATCTTCGCTGTCTTGGAATAGTTCATTAAAGGGATTAGATAAAGGGAAAGTAAAGCTAGCTCATCAAACATCCTTTTCCAATCACACTGGTTCTGATAGTACAGAGATTGCACGTTCTTCATCAATTGCTTCTCGGCATCAACTATCTAAGAGTAAGAGAAATGCTTTATTTTTCATGTACTCATGAATTGGTTTCATGTTCAAAAAGGCAGTTGATTGATATCTTGTTTGTTAGTTATATAACAGTATATAAGAACCATTTAATTAATATCCATTTATCCATGTAACATATTTGATTTCATATTCTTATCTATTCAGTATCAGACTATAAATTGAAGGCATGCATTGTGGGATTTGGGGAACTTGTATATATATGCAGTTGATGTGTGAATTTTTGCCTGTAGAGGATTGCATTAAATTAGTTTATGTATATGTATAATTTTCTCATCTTTATATTCAATGGGTTGATATTATAATTTACAGCACTGATTCATTGATATATCATGTTTAGGTGCTCTATTGAAGTCCAATTCGTTCAACACAATAAATTCCAAACCAAAAATGAAACCTGTGGATGAGGTTCCTCAAAAGCTAAAAGGAAGCAGAGATCTTGATATGAAGGAGGGATCTGGTAGGATGATTAGCAAATCAATGTCATTTAGATCCGTGAACTCGGTCCGTTCTAGTTCTACTGACTCAAAGGTTAAAATGCTTTCACCAAAATTTTCTCAATTCCAAGAAATAAAAGGATTAAAACAAGTGAAAGAGCGGGGTGCGTTTGAAAGTAAAAGTATATCCAAGTTAGATCGTCCATTGGGTAGCTCAGTAACTAGTTCTAGTGTATCTGTGCCTAAGGTCAATCAAAAGCTCACACCTCGTGGTGAAAGTGTCATGACATCATCTACAAGCAACAACAAAGAGTCTAAGGCTTCACAATCAGATAGTAAATCAGGCTTATTGAGATCAAACAGCATTATAACTCGCACAGGTGCAGATAATCTTGTTACATCTGGTATGATCCCTGACTGTGGTACTTCAAATATTATGTTATCTTTTAGTTTTTGCTCTCTTTCTTTGAATTTTATTTTTCTTTTCTTTCCTTTGAATGACCATCTATTGTTCTTTTGCAGCTCGATCTGTTGAACAAAAGTTAAACCAAATTACCCCAAAAGAAGAACCTTCATCAAGTTCTTCTTGGACTGCTGAGCGTCCATCCAATAATCTAGATGAAAATTTGCAAGATGGCTCATCTCGTTCACGAGAATCATCAAGTCAGAGTGAGAAAATTAGGGAAAGTTCTGATAATCGCTCAAAGCTGGCTGTTGCTGTTGGGCTTAAAAATATTGCTTGTCATAAATGCAAAGAAACTGGGCATACTGCAGAATTATGCTCTGCTTTTAGTTCTCGAGCTTCAGATATTTCTAGTTCAAGAAGTGTTAAGGAAGAAATGAGCAAAGGAAGCAAGTTGAAAGCTGCAATTGAGGCTGCTATTCTTAAGAAGCCGGGGATTTTTAGAAAGAAAAAAGGAAGTGATAAATTTGATGGATTTCCCTCTTCAACTGCAGATACAATCTTTGAAATGGCTTCTAATGATCAGTTGGCATCTTCAAATAAGACAAGGAACTTGGTTAATGATGAAGGAGAAGATGAAGGGAAAACAGACCTTGGTACTTGTTCCTTGGAGAATTCTAAACAGATAAATATTTATAATATGAAGCCGGTTAATGTTATTTCTGATGAAATTACTTTTCCTTCAAAAGCCGGGGATCCAGGTTCCATGGTCAAGTCTAATGATGCTTTATCAACTTCACCCTTCCTTTCAAAGATGATAACCATCCCAGATCATGAATGTATCTGGCAGTGAGTTTCTTTTCCTGTTTATGTTAGACTTCTTATTTTCCTGTACCTCTTTGCTCCATTCTTACTTTCACTCTTTACTAAACTAAAACCCAAGGCTTGACATATGTTGCATAAATACAGAGGGGCTTTTGAAATACGAAGAGGTGGAAAAGTTTTTGACTTGTATGGAGTGCAAGCACATTTGTCGACATGTGCATCCCCTAAAGTTCTTGAAGTGGTGAACCAATTTCCCCATAAAATAAGCTTGGATGAAGTACCTCGCTTAAGCACGTGGCCAACACAGTTTCATGACAATGGTCCCAAAGAGTATAATATTGCTCTTTATTTTTTTGCCAAGGACCTGGAGAGGTAAATAGGTGTTTGTAATCTGCTAGTTTGTCATCAAGGGTACCTTTTTAGTGTTTTCTCTGTCTAACATTTTTACGTTCTGCAACTTGTGATACAGTTATGAGAAAAGCTATAAGAACTTGCTGGATAACATGATTAAAAGGGATTTGGCACTTAAAGGATCTATTGATGGCATCGATTTTCTGATATTTTCTTCCACTCAGCTTCCAGAGAACTCCCAGCGTAAGATTTGACCATCACATTTCTAGCAAATTTGTTCATGAATGCTACTATGAGACTGTGATTTCAATTGAAAGAACTTACGAAGCCATTTGAAACTTGTGTGTCTATCCTCGTACATGTCTTACTTGCTAGAACACTCTTATCAGAAAGATTGCATGGTATTGGTGGGAAATGAGAAATGAATCAATAGCTACACTTAATAGTTCAACTGAATTGAATTCAATACGACTGAAACGGTTATATAAATAACTACATTATCATGTTTAATTAATATTGAGACATCTTTTTACTTTTATCCTTGTGGACTTGGGTGTTGAACCATTTTGGTTAAAAGCTGCAATTAGTGGATCTTGAGCCATTTCATGTAATTAAGTACAAGCAGTAAATGATTTGATAGTTACATTTAAATTGTAATAATCAAAATTCAATGCATGGACAATTGAATAAAAAATTAAGATCAGGTTTTGGTAAGCCTATTTTTACTACTATTTTGAGGAAGTTAAGCAAATAAAATAGGTTGATTTTATGGTTATATACTTATATTTGCAACATGAAATATGTTGAGCTCAATTGAATTTCGTAATGGGTGATTCATGAAACATTGAAATTGATTTATTCTGTCTAAATCCTACTATGTGATTGATTCATTTTCAAACAAAAACATCTTGGAGAATGTGTGTACATTCATTTGAAAAGTGACTTCTAAACAAAGCATTATTTCATTATTTGTCAAACAAATATGGTAAATTTTATGATGGATTTATGTAGCTGAGGTGAAATTCATTATTACATTCTATAGATGTCTTAAACCCTAGCTTTATTTTAACTCGTAAAAGTAATAATTAAGTCAACCATGAACTGCGTAAATATTTGATTCTATTTTCGTACTGGTATACATTTTCTCGTGTTGTTCTTTCTCCTTTTTTCTTTTGACCTCCTTTCTTGACTTGTATCAACTAAGTACATTTCTGGCTCTTTTTTTTTTTTTGAAATGGCAGGTTGGAACACACTATTTTTCCTATGGGGTGTGTTTTGGGGAAGGAGATCCAGTTGTCCAGATTCCTTGAAGAATTCAGCCACTCCCAGTTCCAACTTGAAGCCTTTGGACATACATAATCCTGATAAGATAAATAATCCAGACTTTGATGGTAAAATATCCAATTTTGAAACAAACTCAGAGAAGCAAAGTGGCAGGCTTGACTCCATACCGTTGTCAAAGGGTGTGACAGGGAATTCACTTGTTTTCTCGGATGTTAGATGTTCTGATGCTTTACAGGTAACATTTCTCTTTCATATATATATTCTTAAAATTGATGGAACAGTGCTCTCCTTTGGTCAGTTCACTTGCTTATCTGCTTCAGCAGATTGCCACATATGTATGAACTAGCCCTTTACATATGAAATCTATGATAAATAGGAAGAAATTCGTCTCCTTTTGATTTGGTTGTTAATAGGAAGAAAACAGGATAACGATAGAAAGTATGAATTAACACAACACAACTAAAAGTTGCACTGATTACAAAAGAAACAAACACAGAAATAAGAAAGAACTGGCTTATAGCCCCACATGATTGATATCCCTCTCTCAAATATGAGAGCCCTGATAATAATGGCAGATTTGAATACAATTAAACTTCCCTCCTCACACTCACTCGGACCTCTCCCCTTTATTACCATCCAACCACTACAATTATAACTTATTTATTAACTGCCCACAATTACTGACCCTTAATTTCCACATTTGACTTGTTCTCTATCATTGCCGCCCCCCTCAATTGACTTCTTGTTCTCAAGATGAAAGTCAGAAAACTCGTTGGCATCCCCCTCCCTCCTTGTGCATCTTTGATTGAAGTGTCAGTATTTTCTGCTTCTCATAAGTCATCTGTCTCAACAAATACTTCATTTTCATGTACTTTTAAATGTAATTTCACCCGGATTCCGACAATGGTGGGTGGGGCTAAAAGGCTGGTCACATTTGAAGCATAAACTGCATTTCCTTCGTTCTACAATTTCTCGCAGGGAAAGATGTCATGAACCACAATTACGAGTGGGATTAGGTTGCTGCGGTTAATGATTGTTTTGGGCTGATCAATTGTTATTCGGATATGGGGTTATGAAATGCCCAAGGGTTATTGTTTGTTCTTTCTTTTTAAATTGAGTTGGCTTACATACCTGAGATTGAACGCAAGAAACATGACCTTCACCGTTGTTCTTTTTAGTTTTAATAAGCGGTTGACCCCCTGGATAACAAAAGGAGAGCTCTATTGCAAGCAAATTTCATAGCTTCATCACAAGATCGAGGCTTCATTGATCGAACCCATCCTCTAACAGAATCTTGTAACCTGCCCAAAAAATACCCAATAAATTCTCACTCTGAAAGGCTGACTGTAACTCACCTAAAAGCAGCAATGTACTCATAGCAATTCTGAAACGGTTTCTCGCTGAAATGGGGTAAAGCCTTCTCCCCGAAATTTTCCCATGTAATATTGGGATAATCCAGAATAATATGAGAACCAGTTTACACTGGTCATACACAACTAAACAAGAATGATTTTCGCAGTTGTTGGAGTATTATGGATTTTGAAATATTGCTTGGCCTGGGACAGCCAAGCCGCTGGATCATTACCAGTGAAAACAGGTAATTTTTTACCTTGGGCAATGAGACTACGGCACCATTGAAGTGGTTTGGATGGAATGTTGGTTTAAATTGTCACTTATCTGATGAATCAAAGGTAGCAAATAGGTTCATTTGTTCTTCGTCTTCCTCCTCATCATAAACAGGTTGCTTACCCAAACTCTTTTAGTACCGAGCATCCATCATCGCAACCTTAGAATTCAAGCGTTCTAGGGAACGTTGTAGATGGATTACAGTATTTTGTAAAGTTTCAAGGGTTGAGTGTAACGTAGTAGCATTTACCTCTTCTGAAGCGGATCCACTTTGAGTGGTGGTTTTAGATTGTTGATGAGTCTGTACCTGAGGTTCTTTCCCCATCTCAAGTTTGTACGATGATGAATTTCCCACAGACGGCGCGAGATAGATAGGAAGACAACATGGATAAACAAGAGAAAATATGGATTACCGCAACTCAACTAAGAATTACACTGATTACGAAAGAAACAAATGCAAAAATAAGATAGAACAGGCTTATAGCCCCTCAGTATTGATAACCTCTCTCAAATTTGAGAGCCCTGCAACTAATTGCAGATTTGAACACAATTAAACTTCCCTCCTCACACTAATACCAACCTCTCCCATTTGACTACAATTGTAACTTAATTATTAACTGCCCACAAATACTGACCCTTAACTCCCACAATTGACACGTTCTGTAACAGCTGTCCTTTGTACTTTTCTAGGAACTCAGCAGGTCTGTCTATAAGTAAATCTTTATTTTATTTTTATCATGTGATTGGAATGGTAGTATTATTCATCTTGCCTTAGTCAATGGCATAGTTGTTATGGGCACGCCTTGCGCTCGAGGCACAAGGGCTAGCGCCTCAGAAAGGGTCAGGTGAGGCGAGGTTCATCAGAGGCACACCTCACTCTAAAAAGGTCTTTTTTTACTGTATTTTTAGCACCGTTTCACATATATGATATTGACTATTATAATATAAATATATATTAGTAAAGAAAGAAAGAGAAATTACACTAGAGAAGCAATATCTATTTTATTTGATACGATATCATTTGATTTTTCTTTACAAAAAGGAGTGAAGTCAACCCCCTTCAAATTATGATTCCATCATTTCTTCTAGTGCTAAAGGAGTAAGGGATTATAAAGTAGTATCTAATGTTGAAAATGTTGCTGCTTCGAACTCTCAAATTGATGATTAAGAAGGGCATGACTACGAGGAAGATTAATATAAAGATGAGGAGAATGAAAAGTTGGATATGGAAATGTGGTGATAATGATTGGCAATTAGAAATAAATAAGTTTAAATTTATAATTTAGTTTATCTATATAGTATAATCTCAATTTACTAAATGGTAGCTTTGGTAGTTTACTTGAACTTATTATCGTCATATTGCATTTTTTAAGGATTTAATTATGGGTAATAAGATTTGAGTGTGATAATGGGTAGTTAGATTGAGTCTGATTTAGTATAATTTTTTTACTATTTTAGGTTGGTTAGGTTAGTGGTAGTAATTAATAGTCTACTGCACTTTTTTTATGCGCCTTGAGTCCCTCAGGCGCACGCCTCGCCTTGTGCCTTGGGCCTTAGTATGCGTGGCCTCCTGGCGCCCGTAACCGCGATGGTTAACTGTTATTGCAAGACTGTAGTTGGTTTTATATGGATTTGAAAGAATTTGAATTCTTTTTGGTAGCTATGCTAATTGTGTTAATTCATAACATCAACTGGTAAAGCTTCTACTTGGACTTTTCATGTGACCTAACGATGACGTTGTTCTTATCACAGGAACAAGCAGCTCGTCCACCAGATATGAAAAATCCACCATTGTTTCAGCCCACTATTGCCTCGAAAAGTAGACATGTGTATATGGATGCTTCATGTTTTGGCGAAGATTCTATCAAGGCTATTCACACTGCTGATCATGATGAAGGTGCCATGGCTAGCAGTATTATGGTGGAGAAAATGGTTGACAAAATGGAAGTTGACATAACTGAAAAGAACCTGAATAATGTGGAAAATTCCTCCAGAAAAGATTTGGAGATATGTAGCTGGCAGTTAAATAACAGGAAGCGGCCTCTTTTGGATCTGGAGAAAGCAGTTGACGATATTGATGATACAAGTCAATGGACTACTGGGAACGATATATTAGTTGATGATGGAAGTCTTAATAAAAAGCTGAAGAGTGAAAATTATGCAAGAGGGGGAAATTCTTTCAGTGATAAAGAGAAAGTTATAGTGGAGGATTTGGGAGCATCTGAAAGGTATTTCTTTCCTGTGGATTCTTGTCGTAATCGACTGATGACGTGGAAAGAATCTTCATCAAGTGATGAAGGGGTCCCGAATCTTGATCTTGCTTTAGGGGCCGAGACAAAGCCTCAAAATAAGGGAATTGCGTCTTTGTTTGTTGGAATGGAAGAGAAAAATAATACCCTGAAAGAGACACGTGAAAGAGTGATAGAAGAGAAGGAAGAGGAGGACGTGGGGTCCGCCTCTCTCTCCCTTTCCCTCTCTTTCCCATTTCCAGACAAAGAAGAGGATGTGAAATCTGTGTCAAAAACGCCTGAAAGGCGCCATGTGAATACTTCACTGCTCCTTTTCGGGGGCTTCCCAGACAAGTAGGACGGCAGTTTTTACATTAAATGTAGTATGTGTACCTGATCATGGCGGAACTCAATTTCCATCTGTTCATAACCCATACAGAATTGACTTAATTTTTATTTTTAGCCTTTTTTTTGTCCGGAGTGCAGTCACGGCTGATTGTAAATAAAGAGAATTTAAGCCGTTCTTAAAAATGCCATGAGATATTTGCAGATCACAATCTCTTTTTTTTTTCCCTGCATATTCTGTTTTATTTGAACTGTTGATTGCCAGGAAATGGTATTAAAAGATGGTGTATCTTTGATGCAAAGCAGGAATTTCAGTCCAAGAATTGTGGGTTTTGATACTGAGTTGAATGTAGTGCTTAGGCTCGTACCTATAATTTTTCGCTTCTTCCCACACTAGTTGGTATCTATCACTTTCACTGGGAATTATGATTATTCTATTTACTGTAACTCTTATTGATCGCGTACTACTGAAGTTGTTAATGATTTTGATTCAAAAACCTTCTTATCTATGGCTCAACATCAGCAGACGGAGGGAGGGAGTTGTCAGATGCGCCTTAGTTTTCTTTTCTCTAGTTTTTCAATTCTCAATACGCCTTTGAAAGATTATAAAAATAAACACCTTAGACAAAGGATTTGCTGCTAGTAGTCTCATCCAAGTAGTTCGTCTTTGATTTTTGCCAAGTGATTTTCTAAATTGCTACTTTGGTAATTTAAAATCCATCCTATTTTAATTTTTAAACAGAGGCTGTATTATTTAAATATGATATACTATTTGTTTTGGATCCATCATCTTCATTCCTACCTATATTACAAATCTCAATTGAATATAAATCCTTTTAATTCACTAATGAATCTCTTTTTATGAGATATGTAATAGTTTGAAAATATCATGATGTACTTAAGACAAATTCTCATATCTCACCTTTTCTTTTTTCTTTTTAATTTATTAAAGGAATATATATATAGCAAATCACAGTGCCATTTTTAGAAAATGCAAACTATAGTAATTACTCATTAGCAAGATAGCTTCATGGTTTCACTTCAAAAAAGAAATGCTTCATGGTTTCACTCATTTCTAAAATGGGTACGTGGAATTTTTTACAAAAGGGATATGTGGTTCTAAAAAATTAGTAAACAAAGGATCTTCAATAATAAATTATATTACTATAATGAGTAATCTTGCTCATTTTTATTTAAAATTTTACGGATTGGTAAATAAAAAATGCCATAAACGTATTTAGATTTTTTTAAAGTGAACATATTTTTTAGATTAAAATATAATGATAAACTTTCAAAATCATAAAAAATGAAAAAAATTCAGAAACTTACATAAATCGTGACATATAATTTTTAAATAATAAGATTAAATTAAGAGAATGTCAAATTAATTAAATAACCCTCTTTAAGATAACCATTCATGATAAATAAATTTTTATTCTCCTTTGCTAATTTGATATACAGTAATTCTATACTGATACCAGTTGTTTGACACCTGTTGACACTATGCAATCTCCACCATCCATCTTGTTTTCATCTTATGGTGGAGATCTAACTACCCAAAGATGAATGGTGAAGATTGTAAAGTGTAAATGAGTGTTAAACAAGTTGGTGCCAATATAGAATTACCGTTTTATATAACCACAAAATTCCTTATACTCTGCATTCAAAAATAGTGAAATCACAAGGCATGATTTTAAGTTTACCCTGGTTCAAATATGGGAAGTAAACGTCCTTTCCGTTTAATGCAGTGGACTATAAAATGAACATTTGAGTTCCACTAATTTTTAGTTGACCATCATATAAATTTGAGGTGGATTAAGACCTTGTAATTTTCAATTTATTTAACAGTAAACTCGGTTCATTCTTTCAGCTTCGGTATTCTTTAATTAAGTTTGAGTATTCAATATTATTAATAAACCTAATAAATAAATAGTAGCTAATAATATTGTTGGACTCAGCTCAACGATTGCTCATCAATCAGTGAGTTAAGGTTTTTGACGATAATCTTTTATTAAGGAAAGCAACTTATAAGTCAATACAATAGTCAAGTATTTTATTCTAATTAATTAATGTTGGCAAAGTTAAGATTTAATTGCATGCTAACTTAGTTACCTAAGATAATTTATGTTGAAAATTAGTTACTGAGTTTATAACCTAGCACAATGAGAAATGAGATAACTCAGCTTCCACTTGTCTCTACTTTGCTAAGTAGACTATTCGGTTATTTGAGATAACACTATATGATTTTAACTCTTTTATAAAGACGGAATATTACTTAGTTTGATTCGTTGCAAATCCCTAAGATGATGCGGGATTGAATTCAAATAGGGTATATTCAAGTGGTCCCAAAAGAAAAAAGTTATAAGTATGAAATTGTCAACATGTCTACAGTAACGCACAACACTCCACGTAGCAGTTCGTGCCCAATATCGCCTAAGCTGAATCAAGAGATTTTCATAGCTGGCGATAACAAGTTTCAACAGTTTAATTTCACAGATTAATGAATTAATGTCGTGCATCAACGACTACAAACTCTCTCACAATGGATTTAAATTTATTTTTAACGGAAAGAATTTTGAAGACTGAACAAGAAGAGATATCAAAGATTAAACGAGTTGAAGTACAGGTTTGTAACGGCTACCTCAACATTCTCCTATAAATAGAAGACTGAAGGCAACATTCAATCTTGGTGAATACGCCTGAAATTTCCTAAGCGTTAATGCTCTGTCAAATTGATCCAATAAACAAAGAAAATTTCAAAAGTTGAAGAACACCATTTAGAATCTTACGTTTGCTAAATTGCTAAGTTTAGTCAGCATTGATGAGTTTAGCTTAACTCACTTGTTGTTTATATTAACCTTGCTTACCGATTTATCCATCATCTTAAAACAACTTTCACTTAGTCGATCAAGTTCAAAAGAAAAATAAAATTATACTAAAAACCGTTAGGGGACATTCTTTTGTCTGATTGTTTAAGCTTTACGAGGCTAACAAGTGGTATCAGAGCATAGCTCTTCTTAAGATTTCACAGTCTAGAGTTAAAGATTCATGGCTTATAGCAATTCGTATGTCACAGACGCATCTCCTTCATGAATGAATGTTTGTTACCAAACCTCCTCTTTTTGATAGCCAACATTATTTATTCTGGAAAAATAGAATGAAAAAATTCATTCAGTCGCAAAGCGTGCTAGCCTGGCTAGCCATTGAAAATGGCCCCCGTATTCCCACGGAAGTGAGAAATGTTTAAAGGGTTCCTATACACCCTAAGAACTATGATAAAGCTGATCTCCAATTATTGAAGGAGAATGCAGCGATAATTAACTACTTACACCGTGCCCTAGATTTTACAGAATTCAACTGGAAATTTGGATGCGAGTAAGAGATGTGGAAGAAGTTGGAAGTCACCTATAAAGGGACTGACAAGGTGAAGGAAAGTAAGATCAATCTCATGACCTAACAGTACGAGCTGTTCCAAATGAAGCACTATGAAGAAAAACAAAGCATAAACACCTACTTTGTAAACATAATAAATGAGTTCAAGAAGCTCAAAAAGAGCTATAATGAAGAAGAGATGGTCAAGAAGATCTTGAGGAGTCTCACCAAGGAGTGGGATGCAAAAAAGAGTGCAACAGGGGAGGTCCATGATCTCAAGACCTATAAGTTTGATGAACTTATATGAACTCTGTTCAATCAAGAGATAACCCTGCTGAAATATGAGGATGAAACTAAAAATCATGAAGGCAAGGGGTATAAAGGGATAGAGCTCAAAACCAACTCATCTAATAATGAGGATGATGAAGATTTTGATTAGAAGATGGTGTTGCTAACTAGAAGGTTCAAGCACTTTGTGAAGAAAGATGATAAGTTAGAAAGAAATATGCTAAACGAAAGCTAACAAATGAGAAGGAAGAAAAAGGCAAGAAAGAGTATAACAAAGGTATCATGTGCTTTGGCTATGGCGAGAAGGAGCATATCTAGTCAAGCTGCCCCAAATCTAAGAAGGACAAGTTCAAGAAGTTTGGGAAGAAACAGGTAGGGCACACTGTTACCTGGAGCAACTCTAATTCTTAGAATTCTTCCTCAAACGAAGAAGTAACAACATCTGTTTGATGGCAATCGATGTTCAGCCAAGTAAAAACTCAACAAGCACTTCAGGGTCAAACCCCGTTGTTGATAAGAGTTCAAAAAAGGACAAAGAAGATGACAACATTGAGGCAAATGATCAACCTCCTTTGTCTTTTGATGAGATCTCTGAGATGCTCTATGCTGAAATTAATTTGACTAAAAGATTAGGCAAAAGCATTAAAGAGTTAGTGAGGAGATGCAAAGATTTGGAAGACACTAGTGCTTCCATGTCTCTTGACACTAGTTACCTTTTGGAAAATGCTGAGTATCATGAAAGAAATGATAATATACTCTCAAAGCTATTGGATGAGCTATCTACTAAGCTAACATCCTTGAAAAAGGAACAGGCTCCTCCTTTAACCAACAATAATGCTTCGAGTAACTACTCACACACTTCTAGTAAGAAAGATTTCATAAAGAAGAAAGTGAGCAAGCATGAAGCAACAGTGATATGTAAATTTTGAGGAAAGGTTGGACATGTCAAATATTTATATAAACATACAAATGGTTATTACGACGAGTATGACTGACCAAAGTAAACTTCGCTAACAAGAGAGGACCCAACCAAAAGGTATGGGTACCTAAGAAAACTTAATTGTTTTGGAGGTGAGCTTGATATCCACTGATGACACTAGAATGTGGTATTTGGATAGTGATTGCTCAATGCATATGACGGGTGATGAAAATCAATTTATCACATTAGAGATGAAGAGGAATGGAAGCGTAATCTTTAGTGATAACAAGAAATGCAAGATAATTAGAAATGGCATGGTTGGAGTTAGCCCTTCAATCGAAGATACTTCCCTTGTTCAAAACCTCAAGTTGAACCTGTTGAGTGTAACTCAATTGTGTGATAAAGGCAAGAGTAGCATTTGACTCAACAAGATGTTCCGTTATTGATGTCTAGACCAACTCAACCATTCTCTATGCTCCTAGGATAAATAATGTTTATACGATCGATCTATCCCAAGAAACGAGCAACATTTTCTTAGTTTCTAAAGATGAAAATTATTGGATTAGAATAGGAGGCTATGCCGTATCCACATGAACAATCTGTCAAAGCTGGTAAAGAAAGGTTTAATAAATGATTTTTCATCCATTGGTTTTGAGAAAGATAAATTATGCTCAGCTTGTTAATATGGAAAGAAGTTTTAGAAATCATTCAAATATTTGAATGATATCTCTTCGAAAGCTTCCACTAGAGTTATTTCATTTGGATCTCTTTGACCCAATTCAACCAGCAAGCTTACGAAGAAGAAGATTCACTCTTGTAGTTGTGGATGATTTCACTCGCTTTACACGGGTAGCTTTGCTGAGTAGCAAAGATGAGATTTTTGAGTTCTTCTCAACCTCATCCAGCCAAAATAATGAATGAACAAGGAAGGAGAGTTATCAAGATTAGAAGTGACCATGGAAGAGAGTTTGAAAATACATTCTTCAAAGAGTTCTGTTAAAGGCATGGAATTGATAATAATTTCTCAGCTCCCTACACACCACAACAAAATGGAGTTTTTAAGCGCAAGAACAAAACTATTGTTGAGATGGCTAGATCGATGCTAAGTTACAGCCAACTTCATAAGTATTTTTGGGGAGAAGTTGTTAACACAACATGTTATATTCTTAGTAGGTACCTAATTTATCCTATTTTGGATAGAACACCCTATAAGCTAGGAAACGGGCATAAGCCAAAGGTTGGGCATCTCAGATCATTCGGATGTAAGTGTTATATTCTTAATATTAAGAAGTGATTATCCAAGTCTGACCCAAAAGTAGATGAAGGAATCTTTCAGGGTTACTCAACAACCAGTAGAGCATACCAATTCTATGTCAAGAGGACTAAACTTCTTGAAGCATATATGCATGTAGATTTTGATGAAGGACATTCTATTTCTAGAAGAGATGATGATGATGTTCGTGAATTTATCAATGTGCTTGAGATTCCTAACTCAGGACCTGCAGTAGAATTTAACGATGTCAAGGAAGATACTGACCAAATTCAAGCCATCAACTTCAATGAAGATGATCAACCTTAGCAACGGTAACATAGTCAAGAGATTCAAGAACTAAATTTGAATCTTCCTAGAGAGATTAAAAGTCATCGCAATCATTCAATTGATTGCATTTTAGATGATGCTCATAATCCAGTCATGAATAGAGGCCAACTCAATATAATGAATAGTCATCCAACATGCATATCATTGATAGAATTGAAGAAGTTTGAAGATGCTAAATTTGATGACTACTGGATGAGAGCAATGTTAGAAGAGCTTTATAAGTTCAAGTGTAATGAAGTGTGGGGTTTAGTTCTCAAATCCAAAGGCAAATCCATCAATCGAGCCAAATTGGTTTTCAAGAACAAGGATGATGAAGATGGCAATGTTGTCAAGAACAAAGCCGGACTTGTTGCTCAAGGCTACAATTATCAAGAAGGAATCAACTATGATGAAACTAATGCTCTTGTGTCCAGACTTGAAGCCATTAGGATTCTCTATACTTTTGCATCTCATATGAACTTTAAATTGTTTCAAATGGATGCTAAGAGTGCTTTCGTAAATGGATTCATTCAAGAAGAAGACTATGTGTGCTAACCCCCTGGTTTTGAAGATCCAAAGCTTCCAGATCATGTATAAAAGTAGAAGAAAGCTTTGTATAGATTGAAATAGGTATCGCGTGCTTGGTATGTGATAAGTGTATAATTACACTTATTATCACATTAATTTTACACATAAAACGTGATAGTTTTAGTCATTTTTATACTTCATATAAAAGATTTCACGTGGTATGTAGTTGTATTTGATGCAAATGCAGATACTAGGTAAATCTTGGGAGTAAAATGATCAAAAGTATTCTATGAAAAAAGAGTAAAAAAGGTGCAAAAAGATACGTGGAACTCAAAGATTTGGCTTAGGATCGATGCTGTCGAAGATCGGTGAAGTTAAGAGAAGAATTCTAAGTAAAACTCAATTCACAGTTGCGATAATCATTTGCGGTCACGACTTGTTTACTTCAGAAATAGAAGTCTGCCAATCAAAGATTCACGATCATGACTTGTGTATCGTGGTCCCGATTGGACGGTTTTCTAGTATTATCTTCTTAACTACCAACCGCCAGATAAGCATGATCAATCGCCATCAACTACCAACGAAAAGATACTTATCAGGAGTCAACCAATCATGAAAAGGTGCCTATCCATTGTGGATTATATCAAAGCTTCTCAACCAATCACAATGAAGAGATGCAATCATTCACCAATGGACACAACCCTTTGTTTGGATAGACGCAACCATTCGAACTCTATAAATAGGGCTCCACACTTTACAAATTTCATGCATCAAGGTGGGCATGGATTGTGAGTGATTATGTGTGTGTTATAGTGCATGTGTATGCATAGATAGAGAGTAAAAATGTCTAGATTTTGCTACGTTTATAAGCGTTAGAGAGAAAATTTATAAGTGATTCGAATCCTTATTCAATCACCAGATATCTCTACATATTCGAGCGTTTGTTGTATGAGTGTAATTGCAAAGCACTTATCAATAAAAGTTTTCATTCTTCAACATTCATTTGTTCGATATTCACAAAGAATAGCATCCTAGCGGAGGTTCTGTACGGGCCGAGATCGAATTCAAAGCAGACGCATGAATTGCGAGAATTGAAGACTCTCATTAAAGAGTGGATACGGTTTGATCAACTTTAGCTTTCACTTGCATACCTTACAACTTTGCTTTGCTTTCTACTTGTACTTTCTATTTCGAAATTTATGATATGTCTATGTGTCATAATGTGTATTTCGTGTTGAGTCTCTTATATTAATCAAGTTATATGTGTTGGAGTTAATTTTAAGAGTAGTTTCGGGGTTAACAATATCTTGTATAATCATTGGATCTATAATATAAAGCTATTTAGTGAGCC
>CATIWQ010003833.1:0-12913 GCA_949673415.1 Euphorbia schlechtendalii
AAAAAATAAATACTCCCTCCATTCTAAAACAACAAGTTACTGTTACACTAATAATTGCTCGATAAATTTATTCAATTAAGATTCATGAATGTTAATAATTTCTAAGTAGGAGGAAATATTCAGATTGTTATATAGTGATGAAATAAGAATACTATGATCAAACATTTCCAATATTAAGGATCGACTTGTTTGAACCATATGGAACAAATTACTATTAATTTATCTTAAATAAAGGTTTCTGCTTCATCACAACCAGCAATCAATTGACAAGCAAAAGCCAATATTATAGGCTACGTGAATATTATATGAATCAACCATAAAATTATAATTAGCACCAACTTGTTTGTTTACTTGCTCTATCCTCTCCAATATATATACAATAATAATATTATAGGCAGGAGTAGGTTTCTGTTTTGGTGTTTCATTTTCATCTTCCCTTAAATTTATGGGATTTCTCTATTTAGCTAACAGCTTCTTATTCTACAGCCACATTTGGTCAATACTCTCTTTTGTCTCTCTCGTTTGCTTTTTGAATCCTATACATTAATTTGGAATCAATTCTTGCACATAAGAGGCTGCTGCCATTTACCATTATCATTATGCTTGCCCTTCCCGTACTGTAAGTTGGAAATTAACACTACAAATAAAACTCTAAAAATGTTGAAAATTAATGTGTTCAACAACGCAGTTTGGTGAAGCTGTCGTAAAGAAAAAAATTATGAATGTGAATTTGTAAATCAGATTAAAAACGTTAAAATATACCATAATGAAACTCGTGTATAAATTGAAGAATAACAAGTGTATATATGTAAATTGGGCGAGTAAAAAATAATTTATTTTCAAAGTATTACATATGTCACAGGGGGAAGTTGATGAGTGAGACCCCTACCCAAGTTTGAGGTGGAGTTTTCATGATTCGACTTTTTCATGTCAGAATCTTTTCCCCAGACCAATTCAACTCAAAATTATATGCATAAATTATATTAAATACAGTGTTCTTTGTGTCAAATATAATTACTACTCCCCGTAACTATATAATATACATAACTCATCCGCTGCAGATAATTTATATAAAAATTTAGTATCCAGTTAGTAATTAACTCGTAATAAATAAGAACAAACAAGATCTTTATGCCATGTATAAGGAAAGTGTATAATTCCCATATATTAATAGAATGATGTGTTAAAATAATTGATTTAGTTTTTCAAAAAAAAAACAATTGATTTATTTTAGTTTCTTTATACAATAATTACAAATTCATGTAAAACTATTGTCCATTTATAATATGTGGGTTTTAAACAGACGCTTATAATAAGAATTGTTTGAATTTACATATTAATTACCCCGAGATGATTCATATATGCAATTTTGTTTGTTTTTCTTTTTAGGAAACATTTTATTACAAGATTTGATGTAATTTAATTGCTACAAGTTAACAAAAATTGAGTGCAAATAAATATGCTCCATGTGAGTTGCATGAACTTTTCGTCATGAAAACTACCACAAAGAATAAGATGCAAATAACAATTAAAAAAGGTCATAGTCACACATTCATGAATGGTATTAAAGGATTGCCAATTTATTATCAGTCCTCTAATTTTAGTTTATTTCGCATTTTAATCTCATTATGATTCTTGTTTTAAAAAAAATAAACAATCGTGTTTACATTAATAAAATTGGTATTAAAATATTAGCATCCGCCCTCAAATTTAAATTTATTTAGCATTCTTGAATGTTATAACTTTCTTGCACCGGAATAAAGCCCAATTGAAAACACTTTGTTTTGGCCATGTGTTGTATTTGCACCTTTGCTCTCTTTTATATAAAGGTGTTTACATAATGATTTCAATGATGTGAATTTTGATCATGACATTAAATTTTGACTTATGTATTGAGTTTTAATTATTTGATCCTCACTTGATACACATGTCAAAATCACAATGTTGGAATCAAAATACACGTCATTAATCCATGACCATTGTGTTAATTTCTCATATGATACATGTTAATTATCTGGTTTTTGTATGTATTTTATTACCTTTGTTCCTTTGGTATGAATAATTACATAACAACGTTACTTGAGATTCTACAGCATATATAATAAAAATGTAACAAATAAATCTATGTAAATCGATGATAATTTCATAATACAAATACAAAATAAGTAATATGTATGTCATATGGATTAAATGGATGAGTCAGCTATATCACACCGTTTAAGAAAGTCTTTTTTTCCAAATAATTGAATATATAAAATTTTGAGGTACCAAAATTTGGGTGTAGAGGAAGTAAGAGGGCAAATGAATGAAATAAGGTAAAATATAAAGGGCAAGAGATGAAAGAAAGGCAGCATTAAAGTGGATGCATAATTTGATGCAACTGCCAGTGGAGGAGTAGGACAAGTTGCAAGATAGAGAATGAGAGTGGGGTGGGGGTCCTATTGAGTTGTTGGTTTAGGGGCTTTCCATTTTTAGAAAGTATTCATAGACTAGTCAGTATGGGCACTTTTCTCTATTACTTAAAAATGGCAATAAATAAAAAAATAAGAGTATTAGTTGAGCTTTCAAATTCAGTGGTCTAAAGCATGCATCTATCTGTTCCTTTGGTTAGATAACAAGAGGGAACAAACAGTACATATACATACAGATGCAGTCAATGGCTTTGGAATTATCTTCTGTAATTATTATTCATCTGATTTTTCCTATATTAATGTACTGTCTACTTATTTTGTGAAAACCGTTTTGACGTGTATTTATAACCATTTATTGTGTATTCACAGTAAAAATCAAATTAATTACTTTTCTGAGATTTAATCTTGTTATTGGCTCTTTCTGCTACTCATGTGGGGTGGGGGCAAATGGAGTTTTTTTTTCCTTCTAATGTAGTGGAGTTTTTTGTTCTTTAGTTTATTTGGACTGGAAAATCTCATCTATTTTGAATTGTATTTTTAAAGTGCGTGTGTTTAAATTGACTGTAGCTAGATATTTCATTCTATAAAATGCCTAAAAAATTAGCGGGTAAATATGTTAATAGATTCATCCATAGATAATTTTAATCAATAAAAGAAACTATTTGAAGGTTATAATGTGACCAAATAATATCATAAATCGGGGGGGCCACCGGTTTGTGATATGGGGGGCAGCACAAAGTTGATAGCTTTATTTGGGATCAAATGTGATGCAACTCTTCGAAGTAAAACATGTGATTGAGGAGACTACACAATTTTGTCATCTTACGTATTGTAATTTCAATTTTTGTATCACTTCAACACACCCACTTGAATCAAACATAAAAATAAATTATGACAGGTTCCTTTGATGCGTAAAAATAAACTTTATTATACATTTTAATATGTATGTTGATTGAAATTAGATTCAGACATGATACAATTTTTAATTACTGGGACATCAGTCCACCAATACATATATACAACCAGTTCAATCAAGTTATTATTTTTCAATAATATAATTTTAATATGAATATAATATATTTATAATTAATTTTGTTTAATACATTTATCAGAATATTAACATTATATCCAAACGCTAATAATATAAAAAATCATAACTAGTTATTTAAATACAAGGTAAACAACTTTGTGTTTCCAATTTCTTAACATAATGGTTAAGATTAAACTTACAACCTCTAAAATTTCAAGATTCATCAAAGTTCAAGTCACATTCGATATTGAGTGAAGTTTTTTTAATATAACCATAATTACACAAATTTTTTATAAAACAACAGTATTTTCAACCTCCGTTATGGGTTTCAATACCCAACCCAAGTTCAGGCCAGCCTATATGAAAATGACTGGATAAATCAATTTTGCTTCTTGGTTTCTAAAATTATTTGATTATAAATTGTTTGATGTTAAAGTTTCGTTGCTCTAATTTATGGCTCCAACAGTGAATTAAGAATCTACATATGCCCCTCGAAATTGGCTTTTATACATGGAAGCATATATTTTGTATAATCTAGGACCAAGACCAACATCTGTTATCAATTTGTCACTAAACTGCATTAGCTAACTCTTTTCTTTGAATTTCCTTTTGATATTTCATCTTTAATCTCCGTTGAGTATTCTAATGGTTTATATTATTGTTCTCTCCACTGCCCATCGAAAATCCAGACTTGTCCTCTGTTGCTTGGTGTTTTTACTGAGGTATGTCTGCTGTTCTGGTCTAATTTTAATGGCATTTTTCCAGTGATATATTGTTTCTTTTTTTCTGTATACTTATTTTGAAATTGTGCAGGGGAGATATGTATGAGCTCTGCATTTACATTAATGCGATTTGTTATTAAAAAATGCATCCATGTCCAGCACTTTGCATTGTTTTAGTTTAGGAATTTGGGTGGCTTAAATATATATCTGAAAATTGTTTCAGATAAACGGTTACGTCGAACTGAAAATACAGTGGCCATTTGATATTTTGCTATTTTCTTGAAGCGAAATAACATGTGTTTTTGTGTTAGAATCATAAAACTTTTGCAACAACACAGAAACAAAAGAAAAAAGACGACTTTATTAATATTGCTCATTCGCTACGGGTACGTTTTTCCACTTGATGCCATGATGCTTCCTTCCTGAGTCAATGAATAGGCATTGTTATGAACTTTTTCTCCAATCAAGTGAAATTGGCTTCATACATTACATATGGAGCAAGTGCAACCCTTTAAGAGGTTGATATGTGTTTACCTAACAGGAGGTTTACTATTATGGTTGTGTTTGCAATTCCATTTACCCAAATCCTCCTAATAGTGAACATCACGGCTTTGCTATAATTCATGTTGATTAACTTCATAATATACGTGATTTTGGTATGTGATTTCATCTTTGAGTGTTCTTCTCTGTTCCCATTCTGGATTCACAACTTGTTCATGTTTTACTTTTGCAGATAGGAGATTACTTGGATGTTGCAATTCTTTTGTTGAGTAGATTTAGCTTTATTTTTTATTTATTGTGCATTATTAGGTTGATTTTGATTACTTCTTAACATCCACGATGCAAGGAATAGTGAGATTGGTATCTAAGCTGTCTTTTGCCAATGTTCCGAACGTAATTTAGAAGCAAGGGATAACTTATGAGCTTTAACACAGTTTGCCATTTAAAAGTTAACAAGTAAAGGCTTTTCTCATTTGATTCGCATTCTAATATTCTGCGGACTTTTATACGTTGTTTTGAGGGTTTTCAGCTTTAAGAGCTTAGCCTCTGCAGTCAGTATTTGCTAACACACACTCTCATGAGCATTCAAGATGCAGTGGTAGTGCGGAACGCACTTTTTTCAGCAGTTTTATGTGCAATTGAAGTTGCCTTTACTTAAGATTAGTTTGTTATCTAATATTAACTTATTCCAAATTAATTTTACGTTCATATCAATTTGAATCGGTGGAAGAGCATTCTGAGATTTATGCCTTGTTTATATTTTCAACCATAATCAAATTAACCTTGTTTTATTAGCATTTGGAATTTCATTCTTATAACATGAATGGTGGTTTATAGATTTCATTACAGTTATAAGTTATAAGTTATTACATTTATAAGTTATAAGTTATAAGTTGTATTAGTTTGTATGTTGGTTATGGGTTCAAACCTTACCATTAATATAATTGGCAAAAAAAATGCCTCATATTACTCAACTAAAAGCCCTAGTTATCTAGTGCCTACCTATCTATTGTTTGTGGTAAACTCATCTCTATAAAGAATTAAAGCTAGTCTTATTGATACCAGATTCCCCTAGACTTTTAATGAATCCGTAATTAATCAATAAATGTTTGAAGGAGACATAAAAGTAATTAAAATATACAACGTTAACTTATTGAGTATTCCATTTGATGTAAAAAAATTGGCATTTTAGTCAATATTTTATTTTTCATTTTATTTATCATTTTTAAATAACAATGCAAAATTTAATACTTTTTTTCTTAATTTTTTCAAATATTAATTAGAAAAGAAAATAAGTAAATGAAGTTATTTAAGAAAAAAGAAAATTTGATAATAAAAGAAAAGTGATAAATTAAAGCAAATATATAATATTATAGGATCTTACTTTTCAATCCTAAAAAATGGAAATTGGAAATTCTTATTATATGTACAACTATTGAATTAATTTCATTCTTTCTTGAATTTATTGAAAAAGGTATTCGAAATTTTATTCTCGTTTTATTCTCGAAACAACTAGAAATATCTCAATAGATTGTCAATCATTTTAATAGTGTTGTAAATATTTAATTGATTTTAATAAAAATCTTAGAATGATAATTTTTC
Organism: Euphorbia schlechtendalii; assembly: GCA_949673415.1. Taxonomy (NCBI): domain Eukaryota; kingdom Viridiplantae; phylum Streptophyta; class Magnoliopsida; order Malpighiales; family Euphorbiaceae; genus Euphorbia; species Euphorbia schlechtendalii. The sequence goes on from CATIWQ010003833.1 coordinate 6,267, forward strand.
GGTATCAAAAGTAATCTTTTTTTTGTCAAGAACTTATTGATTAATAAATAGAATTAAGAGATGAGTCAATTGATTATTTAATAAGTACGGAGTATGGTGATTTTACTTTTAACAAAAAAAATCTTAGGCATAATGCATCCACATTCCCCTGAATTTGTTTAAAAAAGACTGTTGCCACCCTAAACTTTAAAATGTGACAGATAGCTCCATGTACTTGTCTAAAACGTGTCATTTTACCCCCTTTTGCTGACCTGGCTTGCTACGTGGATGACCATCAAAATACACACACGTGAAGTATGTTGGTGGAATAGAAAATGAATAAAAAAATCTCTAACATTCTAATTTTTACTATTCAAAATCCTTATGTTCTTCTTATTCTTCAAAATTTCATCTCTATTCTAAATATTTTCTTCAATTAATCACAATATTGTATCGATTCTTGGCCCGTCATTTTCATCTTCTTGTTCTTGAAGCTGATATTTTTATGAGGGGTAAAGTGATGGTTTTAAAACAAGTTTAAAGGGCTATCTATCACATTTCAAAGTTCAGGGTGTCAACAATCCTTTTTGAACAAATTTAGAGGATGTAGATGAATTAAACTTAGATCTTATATTATTAGTTATTATCAACATTAAATCAATAATCATTATGATTCAAAACAGAAAATCCATCATCGAATTTGTCTAACTTTAATGATCAAGTTTTTCCTTTTTTTATTTTGTTGGTGTACCTGTGATCTCACGCTCCAATTTAATGTCGAAACGATGTCGTTATGCGGGAGAAAGGGAAAGAAGAAATTATAAGCGATAAGAAGTACAAAAGAAGGGAAAGCGCTGGCTGATTAATTCAAATCAATCTGTAATAATCTCTCTTTCTGTACTCTCTTGCGATTCTCTATAGAAAATTTTCCGGTGAAGTGGATTCATCCGCTGTTGAATCCAATTATTTTGACTCGCTCCGCCATTTTCCTGCATTCAACGCTTCCTTCTCTCATCCTTCACACTATCGAATCCCACTGTCATTATCCATTGCTTACCAATGGAGTGCTTTTAGAGATCTCTCATCTCCGCCCGTATTTTCCTTTCCAATTCTCGTTACTTGATGCTCTACTCTGCTTTGTTAACTTTTTTCTTATTTGTTCTGGTTGTATAAGTTTTAGGTTGTTTGATTTTAGGTTTTGATCGGCAATGGCGTTGAAGCGGGGATTATCTGGTTCTGGGATCAAGAGAAACCGTGGTGGAGGCTGCGGATCTTCGCTGCCGATTCTTCTTTTGATTTTCTTCTCTCTATTGGCGCCGTTGATTTTCTTTGTTGGCCGAGGGCTGTATACAAGTGCTTCGATTGGTAAGCTTTTTTACGTCTTTGACTATCTTTTAGACAGTTTATATCTGGAAATTCCAGATCATATCTTGAATTTTCCTTCGTTATTTGGCGATTTTCACTATAATGTAGGTTTTATTTATTTCTCTTTGCTGCTTTTGAGTCTTAACGTGATTTTCCGCCTCTGTGTGTTGCATGCTTAATGGAGGAATATAACTGTATAAATAGCCAATTAAGGTTTAAGCCAGGGCCGAAGTTTGATTTTGAGAGTTTGCAGAAAACTTTAGTTATTCGAAAGGGCCTTTTATTACAAAAATAAATATATAAGTTTGTCAAAATATGTATTATAGGGGTCAGAGGAGGAAAGCAAGATAGGTGATTTCCATACATTGTGGTTTTTAGAACAAAAGAGAGTGACAAAATTTCGGAAGCCCTTGCAAGGAGTTCAATGCCGTTTCTTCACTCAACGTTCTGTTTACCTGTAGTTTGGGTACAACTTCTAATTTAGAGACATTTTCCTCTAATTTAGTACTAGAATAAATATGGATATTCTCCTACGGTTCTATTTTATATATTGTATATTGTACCAAGAGAACTATTAGAGTTTAGGCTTCTATGCTGGGTGAATTCTTGATTTCCCAAGCTAATTAATTAGCTACCATGTTATACAGTTGGCAGCATTTGAAGCCATCCTATTATCATCCTTTTTCACTCCTCCAAGTTTTACCAAACATATGCAATATGCATATAGACAGAAACATGCACTAATGCTCATACAGGCATAGTACGTGGCATGGCTTTTATTGTATAGTGGATTACTTCATACTTAATTGAATTTCCGTTGGAATTATATTTATGATATATAGAGCGATGGGGTTACAATTATTCACCTTTATAGTAATTTGTTGCTCTGTATTTGAATCCTGCTTCTAAAGTAATCGTCATTGAGTGTGCAGATCACAGTAGTACTGCAGCTGGTTCCAGCGAACAGGTAACTGTTTGGAAATTGTGCTATCGTAATCTTGTTGTATCTTCTGCTTCTTATTTAGCTTAATGTGCAGGATTTGGATTGGAGAGAGCGCCTTGCCTTGCAACATGTAAAATCACTTCTCTCAAAAGAGGCAAGTGCAATTGGCATTCACTTGTTTATGACACTTTTCCTTTATACCATTGCTTGATATTTTTAATCAGATAACTTCTGAATTGAATCAATCTCTTAGGTCATTGATGTTATCACAGCCTGTACAGCAGATTTGGGTCCTTTCAGTCTGGATTCTTTCAGAAGAAATCTGTCAGCTTCGTGGAAAGTTATAGGGGTAGATGCATTAGTGAAGAATGATGTCATTCCTGAGGTTAGAATCTGTGTTATGCACCGCTCCTCCAATTTAATTTTTTTCTCTTGTATAATTTTTAATTGTTCATTTCTATTGGTTTATTGCCAAATTTTGTAGAAAAACAAGGCTCCTGCAAGCACCAAGAAAGAAGCACCCAGAGGCAAAGGAGACAACTCTGGTAGTTTTCAATTAATTGCAAATGTTTTCTAAGTCTTGAGTGATTCTAATCTGGCATCAATCTATTTATCTGCAGATGGTCATTTTCAATATGTTGACACACCTGCCAAATCAGCTCGAAGGGTTTGTACCAGTCTTATAGTATTTACTTTTGTTTTTCTTCACTATTTCTGGAATATTCAGCTCCAGAAGTACATATGATCAATCTTGTATGGCTTTGTGCCATAATGCATGTTTCATTTTAGGCAAGCTTTAGATTTTCTGATTTTGATTTGTTCCCGAGATGTGCAGCAACTAAGAGAAAAGAGGCGTGAAAAGCGTGCTGCTGACTTGATGCGACAAGATGATGAAGCTGTTTTAAGACTTGAAACCTCTGCCATTGAACACTCTAAATCAGTAGACTCTTCTGTCATGGGAAAATACAATATATGGAAAAAAGAAACCGAGAACGAAAACCCTGATTCAACAGTACGCTTAATCCGCGATCAGATTATAATGGCAAGAGTATATATTGGTATTGCGCAGCTCAAGAAGAAACTCGACTTGCTTCAAGAACTACAAACTCGGCTAAAAGAAAGTCAGCGTGCATTAGGAGAGGCGTCATCTGATTCTGATTTACATCACAGGTAGCACAATGTTTACACATGTACATTTTTTCCCAGTATTGATGAGTTTTTCTATGATCTGGACATTTTGTTCTCCCTGTTTATGGTTATGAAATTTCCTTAAACATGTGTGTTTGTTTTCAGTGCACCTGAGAAAGTAAAACTTATGGGTCAAGTTCTGTCAAAGGCAAAAGAGCAACTGTATGACTGCAACTTGGTTACTGGAGAGCTCAGAGCAATGCTTCAAACTGCTGATGAGCAGGTTAGGAGCTTGAAAAAACAGAGCACATTCTTGAGTCAGTTAGCTGCCAAAACAGTTCCGAATGGAATTCATTGTTTGTCCATGCGTCTTACCATAGAGTACTACCACCTTCCTCCAGAGAAGAGAGAGTTCCCAGGGAGTGAAAATTTGGAAAATACTAACCTTTATCATTATGCTCTCTTCTCTGACAATGTATTGGCTGCTTCCGTAGTTGTCAACTCCACCATCACAAATGCAAAGGTAATTTCTGTGAATGTGGCACAGTATTGTTTTGTGCCGTATTTAAAACAACAAATTCACCTCAATCACACTTTCTTAATGAGGCAGATTTGCCAAACACTTTTTAGCTTAATTTGTTATTCTTGAATTCCTGCAGGATCCTTCCAAACACGTTTTCCATGTTGTTACTGATAAGCTCAACTTTGGAGCCATGAACATGTGGTTTCTTTTGAATCCTCCTGGAAAAGCTACTATCCACGTTCAAAATATTGATGAATTTAAGTTTCTCAATGCATCCTACTGCCCGGTGCTGAGGCAGCTAAACTCCACTGCAATGAAAGAATATTATTTCAAATCAAATCATCCAGCCTCTGTTTCGTCAGGGTCATCTAACTTGAAGTATCGGAACCCAAAGTATCTTTCCATGCTGAATCACTTGCGGTTCTATCTCCCAGAGGTCTATCCCATGTTAGATAAGATACTATTCCTTGATGATGACATTGTCGTTCAGAAAGATTTGACTCCATTATGGTCTGTAAATTTGAATGGAAAAGTGAATGGCGCTGTGGAAACCTGTGGTGAAAGTTTTCATCGATTTGACAAATACCTTAACTTCTCAAATCCTCATATTTCCAGAAACTTCGATCCAAATGCTTGTGGCTGGGCTTATGGGATGAATATGTTTGACCTTGACGAATGGAAACGAAGGGATATCACTGGAATATATCACAAGTGGCAGAACATGGTGAGTTTCCTTAGCTTAGTTCCTGTAAATGTTTTTCAGTCTCTTTAACATAAACATGTATTCATGGTCATCTATATATAACCTGCACTTGGGGAATTTGAAATTCGCTACTTCACATCTCCCAACATGATCAACACTCATCAGGATTTTTATTAGTAATTGCATTGGACTTGGATTCTCCTGTATTCACACTCATGAGAGCTCAGGTGCATAATCTCAACTTTTGAACCTATTCGCGGGCCGGGATACCCGCCTGACCCGGCCCAAACCCGCTTCAACGGGTTGGGTTTGGACACTCGTTTTTTAAAAAAGCCCGGCCCGAGCCCGAGCCCGTCGAAGTCCGAAGATTTATGGGCCGGGCTTGGTTTTTATATAAATACCCAAGACCGGCCCGATGAATAATTTTATTTATTTATTATATATTTATACTTTAAATTTATAATTATTTTAAGTTCCTATATTTTATCCTATTAAATTTGTATACTTGATTACAATAAATGTTACTAAATATTAAAGATTTTAAGTAAACAATGCAATTATATTAAAAATTTAAACATATTTTGTTATACTTTATATATTTTCTTAACTTAGTTTAATAAAAAAATTTATAACAAAAAAAATATTCATGGGCTTGTAATGACCTTGTAAACCCGGCCCGAGCTCGAAGTTCTAAAGCATGGGCTTGGGTCAGGATTGGGTTAGCGATTTTTGTAAAAAAACCAGCCAAACCCGACCCACCTGACGAACAGGTCTATTCCGACGTGGCACATAATTGTATTTCCCAAAGCAATGCGCTGTGTGAAGAAAATTTGTGATTTGAAAGGAAGTAAGAGTTCATAAAGATATTTTTTTAAAAAAAATTTTTGCCGTTTGTATTATTACAAAGAAAAAACATCTTAATATCCTGCCCAAATATGAGTGACATTTGTTATAGCAATTTCATATATTATCTGTTAGGTTAAGACATTTCCCACAATTCATAAAGTGATCTGAACAAAAAATAACAGAAACTAATTTGAAAGTAGGTCATAGTGGATGGGCATAAACCAAGAATGCGATCCCTAAGAACAATGATTAAAATGATCCAACTATGTTTACTCAGCGTTAGGGATGGCAACGGATCATGGACCCGGTCCGGATCCGTGGATCCGGGTCCGGTTTTTAGAGTCTGGATTTTAATTTTATAGATCCGTCGGTTCCGGGTCCATGAAAACGGATCCGGGTCCGGGTCCGGATTTGATAATGAAACCCGGAGCCGGACCTGGATCCGTAATTAAAGATTAATTGTACTTTTTTATTTATTATTTACCCCGAAAATATTGGATAATTAATATTATTTGATATGCACGTAAATCCAATTGCATGAACATAATTAAATGAGCATGTAAACTATTTAAAATAAGATGAAATGAGCTGAAACTAAGAATTTGATGTTAATTACATGGACCCGGATTCGTGAGATCCGTTGGATTTGGATATGGATCCTGAAATTATGAATCCGCCGGATCCAGGTCGGATCCGGGTCCAATATATTCAAACGGATCCTGATCGGGTTCAAACTGGACCCAGTCCGGATCCGGCCCGTAACCATCCCTACTTAGCAAATGTACATATGTAAGTTTTATTTTAATAAACTTTTAAATTTAATACATATAATTGAATTAGATTACCAATTTAAAATTTAAAGTAAAATTTTTTTTATCTAAGAAACTGTTACTCATATTTCACCTAGATTCTTAAAATGTCGGGAACGGCCTTTATAGGCTCTCATCAATTAATCCTTTTTTAAATTAGTTGGCTTCTTTCCATGAAACACACCGATGAGAGGTGGGAGTGCGACAGCTAAGCTAACTGTTGGTGATTTATTTTTTAAGTTATTAGTATGTTGCTAAAGTTGAAAATGATTCCATATACTCACTCTATAATTCTAATTCAACTTTTTTAAACATATCACCAAAACTGATTTAGGGTTGATACCCAAAAAT
>CATIWQ010003845.1:0-10238 GCA_949673415.1 Euphorbia schlechtendalii
ATGAGAAATTTAAAGAAAATAATCAAGTTGTAAAACAATTATCTACATCTTCATATCCTTGAATACAAATTTAAAGAACTAACTAGTAATGCAAAACATTCAAATAAGAATAAAAAGGAACAATAATATGAATAACAATGGTAGTCAGAATTCATGATTAATCAAAAAAATCAAAGAGTGGTGTATCATTCTAATCAAAGTCGTTCTAGAAGGTAAAACTACCAACTACAAATGTAAAACTACACATATAAATAAACTCTTTTGATTTCTATCTGCCAACTACAAATGTAAACTACACAAATAAATCAGCTTGTTTCATCAGCAGACAAATAAACATATTAGCTTAAAGATGAGTGAGATTTATAACAAGGGAATTCTAGCTATCAATCATTGAACAAGTAAATACAACAAATCTATCTCAAAATCAGAATTATCAACTTCAGAATCATATACAGTCATATTTAGAGCAAGAACAAAACCTAATCAAAATTCATTAAGGATATTATCACCTACTTCAGAGAAAATGGAAGGTAATCTTCTTGTAGAATTCAGGACTTGTGATAAATTCTTTACAGATTCCCCCCATGCCCTTCAAATCGCAAGCAACAAAGCTATAGAAGCTGAGATGGTAGTGATTTGCTCATTGCTTACATTGTTCTGTGTTATTGCAATTTGTTTCACAATACTAGGCTTGTTGATTTCCTTTTCAATTGGTTTCCATGTTACGTTATTCTATGTTATTACAATTGCAATTGATTTCACAAAACTAGGGTTACATGATTGGCAGTTCAAATTACTAAAAATAAAACTAAAGACAAAGTTAATCAAATGAAATTCTTGAAAAGTTCACAAATGTGGGTTCACTTCACTATTGGTGGACCCAATAAAATGAAATTCAAATTCTACATGAAAAAAGCATTATGTCCACTAGTTAAGTAATTTAAAATTTTGACAAAGGTATGAAATAACAATCAGTGACACCTGCTACTCAATTATTTGATTTGTGCAGTTGATATTATATTACGGACCCCCATTTTCTAGTCAGAAAAAAACTTAACACTTATTTAAATTTGGGTTTGTCCACCTAAATTTACAATACGCAACTCCTTTTTTTAGTCTTAAAAGACTCAGCTGCACTTGTTATTAATCATATATACACCACTCATTTTCCTTATTTCCAATTTAACCATTTCATTACAACTGAATTAGCCCTTCTCATAAGTGAAGCATTGGCACTGCCCAATTAATTAATAGTTCATCTTTTTTCCCTCTAAAGAAGTCAAACTTAACATAGGGAGTATTATAGTAAAGTTTGTACAATGTGGGAGTATAGAAATTTTTGTTGAAATTATGCCTCAAGACTTATTATTCCAAAACAACATCCTACAAGGCCACGTTCAAGAATACAAAAATAGACATAAAAATGGTCTCTTTATTATATCCTCGTATTTAAGAACAGTTCAGCACAAGAGAGTACTAATCATCAAATGGGAATGAACACTTACTAAATGAGCAAGCAAAGCATTAAAAAATAAAGTGCAGTGAGAGTGTAAAAGGAAATAGTGTATTTGGGATAAAGCAAACAAACCAATGTGGAAAGATTACTTGGAAGAAAATGATGGTATAATTGTAGGATAATGTTATCCTTCAGCATATGGAATTTTCCCAAAAGGAAACTTCCAAAAATAAAAATTGAAGGGGCATTAAACCTAACTCAAAAACCCAATACACAAATATTGACTCGTTTTATAAGTAGGAAAGGCTTCAAAAGCAAAGAACACTAAACTTGAACAGAGTAAAGCTCAGATAGTCAGATGAGAATGATAAATCTAAATGTAGCACGAGGGACACAACTCCATATGATGATATTATCAGATGTAATTATGAAGAATTAAATAAGAGAAAAACATTGCTTCAAATCACACATGAACGTGAAGAAAAACCCAATTGAATATATTTTTCTAACAGTTTGCATAATGAAATAGGATATAAGAGAATGAACATACATACGAGTATTCAGTTGTTTGACCTAGTATGGGATGGGTCTAGAAAATGAGTTACTAGTCAAGTACTTAAAAAGGAGAATAATCATATAAAAGTACTCTGAGCGGCGACACAGAGCGGTGGGCTGAGAGTGCGCGGGATGAGAGGTGCGGTCTACAGGGGTGTTTGAAAAAGAAAGAAAAGCACCGGGTCAGGGACCCGGGAAAAAGGTTGAAAGAGAAAAAGGTGAAAAACGTTTAAGATTGGTTCGAACCCGAATCCGCCATCTCTTAGTGTGGAGTCGCCACCTAGATTAGCTCTTTCCAGGAATTAAAGTTCTATGAGGCTTAACATCTGAGGGACGGCCCACCAAGACATAGAGATTCAAGTCCGGGATAAGTTGCTTATTTCTTATTGGATCACATTAAATTACATCTATAGAAAACTGTTTTCTTTTAATTGCGCATATTTGCACTTAGGTCATTTTTGGAGTTTATATGCATGATTCACGTATTGCGAAATAATAAATCATTCACAAAGCGGAAAAATAAACCATCCACAAAAATGTAAGTAGATGTGAAAAGTAAATGCGGAAAATAAAATTATAAGGATTCAAAAATCGGGGGATGCAACTGCTAACCTATTAATTACATTTCCCAAAAATTGAAATTACGATACCTGAAGGAAAATAAAAGTCCTAAACATACATCTAATTCAAGTCTACCTACATCCACAAAGGTTAGCACAGGGGATAGCACATATGTTCGATTTTGAATTTGGCGAGGTCCGTGTGGCCTAAAAAAATCACGATATTATGTTTGTTATTTAAATAAAATCATTTGTTTTATTAGCACATTGGTTACTCATTTTAATTAATGAAATTGCTCTCATGGTAAAAGGTGAGGTATGTTATCTGGGAATATATTTTATTCCCTTCGTGGGGGTGTTCTAACATACATCTCCTTTTAATAAAGAAAAAGATGAAGAATTACAACAATTGAAAAATAAAAATAATTAAAATTCTAGGTTCATAGATGAGATAAGAAGAAGAAGAAATCAAACACTGAAAGCACGAGATTGCAGGTCTAGGAACTCAGAGGCTTACCCTTACTTAACGAATCCACGTAGAAGAATCCAATTGGTCCTTGAGAAATCCTCCTCATCTTTTAAGTTTAGGTAAAAATGTTGTAGTAGAAAGTCCAAAAATTATTCATTTTATTTTCAAAATTCGAGGTCGTTCTTAAAGTTATATTTTCTTTCTCTGATAATTTCGGGATCCGGATTATAAAAAATGATCCTACTATTTATAAGAAAATCTTGAAAAATCCAAAAAAGGTAAGATTTTTCGGCAAGGGTCGCCAGAAAAAAACTCCAGTGAGGCCCCTTGCGCCGGCTTTAGCGAGGCCACATGCCTCGCCAAAGCTTGGTGAGGCAACCTCGCCAAGTTCTTTGGTGAGGCAGGGGCCTCGCCAAATTGGCAAGGCTCGGCCTCGCTAGGATCTGTGGCGAGGGTCCTTTAGGATCCTCGCTAGAGTCTATGGCGAGGGTCCTTTGGGACCCTTGCCAGAGTCTCTGGCGAGGGTTCCTCGAGACCCTCACTAGAGTCTCTAGCGAGGGACCTTTGGTCTCCTCGCGAGAGATGTCTGGCGTGGCTCCGAGGACTCACCAGATTCTGGCGATGCGGATCCTCGGATCAGGTTTTCCATCATGTTTTACTTATTTTTTGTATTTTATATTATTTTTTATTTTTTAATTATTTATTTATTAATTTATTAATTAAATAATTTCATTTGGAACATTCTTTTTGAATTTAGAGACGAGGAGGATTCCTATTCGGATGCATCAGGATGCTCAAAAATTATGTGATTCAAGGATAAAATCCCGAAAAAGCCATCATCATCGAACGCGCGAGCTGGTTCAAAATCCCGTGCTCACAGCTACCCCTCGTGTCATAATTACTGGTTGTCTAACCAGTATTATCACATGAAAAGAGCGGAGGGATAAAGAGAATACCTGAACCGATGTGGTTGCTGACTTCCCGCTTTCAATTGGTGATAAAATAGGCCTTCCTTTCTAGCGCTGTGTCTTCGTATGGTTGTCCATTTTTTCTTCAGAATTTTTAGGTACTTGGGGGGTCTACCATTTCTTTCTGTGCTTTTCCTGTTGTAGTCGATAACCGTTTCATTCTTCGGTTGATAAAGGAGGCTGTTTCTTTCTTCAACTGTCGAGATAACCGTTTCCTTCTTTGGTTATGTTTTGAATTTCCTTAAGATGTTTACTTGTTCCCTGTAACAATTCAAAAAGAAAATAATGTTAATATTTTTACGATGAATGCTTTAATTATTTGATTGAGTTTATGCGGAGCAAAAATTTTTGCCCCTACAATCAAAAATTAAAACATTGAACGAATAAATGAATTAAATGAGTTTGAGGAATATCGAGGGTATCCCGTGCATCGTTCCGTAGTGTTGGAGGCTTCCATTGTAAAATAATAAAATAAAAATTAGGTGGGGCCCACTTATTTTCTTTATAAATATGGCTCCACCTTCTTTATTCTATCACGTTTCATACTCTTCCTCTCTCTCTAAACACTTTACTCTCTATTCTCTCTAGCAAACATGCTGTCAAAGGTAGTTGGCAGGGGACCCCGCTTCACCCCCAGTCTCACTCCTCAACCTACTGATGATCCCGGAGTATTTTCTGTCGACATTGACGCTGCATAAGGTTTGGCGGCGGCCGATACTATGCTGGGGTTTACTATTACTTCTCCCATAGATACCCTGGATCCTGATCTTCTAGCTTAGCCTCACCTTTCCCGGGTCAAGGTATTTGCTGAAAACACTTTTACTTACCGTTTAATGTGATTTTATTTTGTTTAGGAATTAGATTTGAACTGATCCTTGAACTATGTCACAGAATTTTAGCCTAGAAAAATTAAACAAAGACAAATTTACGTCCGCCGAAATTTTTTCCGGTGGAAAACAAGAACATCCAGCGAGGGCTAGACCCTCGCCAAACTCTCTGGTGAGGGTCCTAAGGACCCTCGCCAGAGAAGCCTGGCTCGGCCCTGAGGGCTCGCCGAATTTTTCCAGCGGCTCTTCGAGGCCCCGTCACTCCTATACATATTATATTATTATTTTTTTGTTATGTTTGGGACCCAAACGTGCTTTGGATCTGAATTGTTTGGAAGAAGAAACTATTTTAGTGTTCTTCTAGCCATTTTTACGTTTTAATAACAAAATACGTATTATTTGATCTTATTTGCAGTTCCCTACGCTTCGCCCTATAGGTGGGTATTCCACCATACAGTCATGGCATTACCATACCTCTTCTCTCCCGGGGCTTGTTCAGGCCATCGAGACCACTAGCTTCGGTCCCTTGGCCCGATCTTTATGGCTTACCTTATTACCGTATGCGACATTGATTGCGCTAACACGGAGGTGGTGCGACATTTCGCATACCATCACCCCTTTTGATATCGTGGCAATTACTGGTCTATCATGGACCGGTACTGTGATCCGATTTGATGCTTTTTTGGAGTGGTTCTTCAAGGCTCCTACTGCTTGTAACCGTGTTAGAGACTTGCTCGGTATTGACTCCAGAGGCTGGGTGTTGAGTTATGGTGCGTTGTTCGATTACTGGAAGAGTCGACAGTCTGTTCCCGAGGTTGAGATTCCTTTATATGTCCGGTCATTCTTAGCTACCCTGTTGAGTATTACGTTCTTCCCGGTCTCGAACAGCGAGATTAATTATGGGTTGATTGAGCCGCTAGCGGACCTGGACGAGGTTAGTGGCCTTAACTGGCCACGGCGACCCTGGTTCAGACATATTTTACTCTTGACTTGGCTGTTCAGGGTCGCGTACGGTCGCTACGTTGCTGCTCCATGGTTCTTCAGGTATTGTCTGCTTACTTTATAAATTGCGTAAGTCGATTTTTTTTATTGATTAACCTTTATTAACCCCTTTATTTTTTATAGGCGTGGGACTTCTTCTATCAGTTCTTTCTCGCCCCGCAATTTGCTGATGCTCCGGAGGGTGCTCTGTGTTTGGCTCTAATTTAATCTTCTTTCGAGGGGGATGTTTTGGATTTCGCTCGCTACTATCAGCATCTTTGCAATTTGACTCTCGAGCAGGTGACGGACCTCGTTTCGATGGGTGAGATCATATTTTTATCTTTAAACTTATTCTGATTTTGTTGTTCTTTCTTTTCAGGTGGAGCGCAACCCGTGGCGGGACCTTTCGAGCTATCACATGCCAAAGGAGTTCGACGTGACGTGGATTGTAACTGCTTCATCCTTGAGGGGCCCAGGACCCGTGAGTGGTACCTGGGTGAGCGTATTCAGTTTTGGCGAACTAAGCCAGTATCCGAGAGGGGCATTCCTCCTCCGCCTCCCACCGGACTATTCTAGGCGCACTTGGTGGTCACTGATCTCGATGAGTGAGAAGTGCTCTTTGAGGATCATGGTGTGAGGCTCTTCGGGCTGCGTGGTGACTATGAGGCCTTTATTCGGAAGAGACAGCTCCTACTTCGTCCACCGATTCAGCCCGAGGAGGCGCGTCCCCCTCCTCATGTTAGGGGTTCGAGAGTTGATAGCAGTTCCAGTGCAAGTGCTAGCGGTACTGGTATAGGGTGTCGGGAACGAAATGTGTTAATTGTTTTTCCCATGTTGATCCCATTTCTGACTATTTGTCTGTCTTTGTAGGAATTTTCCCAGAAGAGGGTTCGCGTGCCTGATTTGAATGCTGCGATCGGCAACGCGACTACCTCTGCAAGCATCATAGAGGGGAGGTTTGCGATTCCCCTTGATTCTATGTTTTACTTAATGGGTTCCATGGGGACCTCGCGGGAGGTGCCTCTTCGCCCGAGCTTTCACACATTGGCCTATAATCCTTACGATACCACTCATGTGAGTTTTAGGCCACCAACAATCTTTTAGGGACGTCTTGACGTTTGTTTACTCACTCTATTCCTTTTATAGGTTATACGTGGGGAGATGGATCGGGTGGCACGACATTCTTTTGTATTAAGGGACTTAATGCTTTCATAGGATGGGGTCACACGGGTACGTCATTTTTCTTGACCTGTCATATGCAATGCATGATATGTCATGTTTTTATATACATGGATGTGATTTTTGTGACATATTTTATGATTGTAGGATATGGTGACGAGGAGCATGGAATTTGAGCGATGCTACCAGGAGCTCGATGGTCGCTTCCAGTCACTAGATATCAGCCATCATAGCCTTAAGGTTAGCCATCAGGAGCTGGGAGTTTGTTACCAGGGTTTAGAGGCTCGTCACCAGAGCTTGGAGGCCTAGTACCAAGAGTTGTTGCGGTAGAACGCCGCGGCAGAGCAGGCTCAAGCCGAAGCGCGAGCTTGCACCTCGGGTTTTCACCCCCCCTCTCACATTTGATATTGATTCCCTACTTGGTGAACTAGATGGTGGGCGACTCTTCACTCCAGAATGGGACGCCGATTTTCTTCACGCTCCCCAGCCTCCTCCTGTCTCCGGTTCAGTAGGTGGTGCTCTCGGGGGATTAGGTGCTGAGGATTTTGAGATAGCTACCACGTTACCTCGAGATCCGGTGGGTGGAGATAATGCATAGGTGGTGCATGCATAGGAGTTCCCTTTTAGTTGTAGTTTTAGATTCCTCCTTTCAAACCGGACTTTTTAGATAGCTCCGCTTTGTAGAATCTTAAAAAGACTTCTGATTTATGAAAGAAAAGGGGATTTTGGCCTTTCGTAGTGCCAGGTCCTCGCATGTAGTGTTTTATTTTATGTATATGCTTGCTTGTTTGTGAATGTTTTTCGTATATGTATGAATGAATGTTAATGCTAATGTATGTGGTTAATGTGTGTAGGCAACACCGGTCTTGAGGGATTTTCTTTATCTCTTTTCCTTTCTGATGTCGACCCATAATGAGCGCTTTAGGGTCTTTCTCTGCACCATTCGAGGACCCGATTGGTAGAGGATTGAGAGTTTTGGTCTGCGGGGTCTTCAGTACCTTGCTTCCAGGCCTGTGAATATGGCCTTCATTCGTGCTACTCTGAAGTTTTGGGATCCTGCCACTCATGTCTTTCTCTTTGCCAACTTCGAGCTATGCCCCTTGGTCGAGGAGTTTCATACTATCCTGGGGCATTCTTTTCTAAAGGAGTCGACACCAATATTCCCCGTGAGACTATCCTTCACCTTTCCTTCTTTCCAGTTTAGAGGTGAGGATAAACTAAAGGGTTTATGGAACCTGGAGTCTAGTGGATGATTTTTGTGAACTCCCCCTGATTTTAGTAGCTTCTGGGTTGAAGCTGTCCTTAGCTAGTGTGAGAATACACCTAGTAGTCATCTAGCTTGGCCTTCAATGGTGACTCTACTTCTTCTAGCAGAATTTGTTTGCTGGGTTGGAGCGATTGCCCCTTTCCGCTTGCTATCGATCATTGACCCACTCTCCACAGGCCTTTCTCTTGTGGCTTTAGCCTTGGCTGAGAGTCTTGTCCACTTAGACGCTGCTTCGGTGAATCTGGATTTAGCAGGGGACCATTTTACTTTACTAGAGGTAATTCTCTTTCCTTACCTCTTTCTTTTGTGATTTTCATTGTTTGTTTAACCAAATGGATTAACTTAGGTATGGCTATTGGAGAAGCTTCGCTTCAGCATTGATCCTCGTTTAAGGAAGACTTGGTATCTCCCTTCGCATTACAATCCTCGAGGCTTTACTAGGAAGGATCATCGCTTGCTGAGTGAGGGCGCTTGGGTCGAGATTCTGGGCTCCTACCGATCTTCTAAGGTTCATTGGTTCAGCCCTTGGTTGGAGATTCTGTTCATGGTCACGGACGTCCATGATTCTGGGGTTTTGCTAATGGGGGTGTTTAGCATCACAACTTATTCCCCTTCTCATCTGTGCAAGCAGTATGGGTGTCAGCAGTGGGTTCCTTGGTCTATATGCTCGACCCATTTTCATGACTTTGGTCCTGATACTCTTGATGCGTTACAAAGGCTTTGGGCACGCGCACGAGTCATTATACTGGATTACACTTCCCCGGAGACCACTGATGCTGATGAGTTCTACCGTGGATGGCTTGGCGGGATCATGGTTCTCCCCGATGTTGTTCAGCATTTTATGGTGTCTCGTGAGTGGGAGAGGGATGAAGATGGTTTGGACCCCTTCCCCATACTTCGAGGAAGTGCGCATGGTGGAATGACTGGCATCCTTATATCTTATTTATTTTCGTCATTTGTTTTTTGACTTTGACTTATTCTTGGATTATGAAATTTTATCGAATTTTAATTACTTGCGATATTCTGTATGCACACTATTCATATAAACATAAACATAAATCTTTGCAAACATAATACATTTCATTAAATGACTTTAAAAAAAGTACAAGTTTTCCAATGCTTTGAGTCCTGCCGCTAGTTAGCCTAGGGCAGGTTTTCTAACTCACGGTCCCTCTGTTCCTCACCGTGTCTTAATTTTTGCCTGAGCCACCCTTCACGAGTTTTCAACTCAGTAAACATTTTTTGTTTTTATACAAGAATGGTCCTAATTGTTGCCCAAACAGCCAAGTGCCATTTGGCGGACTAATTTTTCTCTCTTTTTTGGTGTACCGCTTTTGTAAATTTATTTCTTTTGTTTTTACACGTGGTAGCGCTTGAGCTTATCTTGATTAATTGGGTTAACAAACTTGTTTCCTTCCATGTCCATGATCTTGGCAGCTCCTTTGCTCAACCTTTACTTAACGACGTAAGGGCCTTCCCAATTTGGGCAAAACTTTCCCCGTTGGTCCACATTTGAGGGTCTCATTTGTTTCAGAACCAGGTCTCCTGCTTTTAATGGTTGGCTTCTAGCCCTAACTCGACTGTTGTATACCCTAGCCATGCGTTGTTGGTACATCTGCAAATGATCCAGTGCCTTTAGCCACTGTTCGTCAATCATGTTTAGTTGTTCAAATCTGGCCTTTGCCCATTCTGACTCTTCTAATCTCACTTCCAGTGCTACTCGAAGAGATTTCACTTCCATTTCGACCGATAAAACTGCTTCCATCCCATACACTAACGAGAAAGGGGTTTAGTTGGTTGGAGTTTTGACACTTGTCCTGTATCCCCATACTACGAATGGAAACTTATTAGCCCAGTCCCTATAGGTAACAACCATCTTGCTCAAGATTTTCTTAATCGCTTTGTTGGCTACTTCTACCGCCCCATTAGCTTGTGGCCTGTATGGTGATGACCGGTGGTGCTCGATCCCATATTTC
>CATIWQ010003853.1:0-21625 GCA_949673415.1 Euphorbia schlechtendalii
TTGTAATTCAATTCATTTTTAAGGTTGGATTAATTCAAGACTATATATTCTTAATGTAATATGTCAATTTTACATGCATATGTACCTCTAACAATTCTCTTAGTTCTTTTTTGTTATGTTATTGCATCTAACTTCACTTTGTAAGAAAAACATTTTTTGTAAAGGTGCTCGCCTCTCGCCTCGTCTTCGGGCAAGGTTAGCCCTCTTGCGCCTCGAAGCGCCTAGCGCCTCTAACAACTATGGCTGGGACTTGGGGTGCACTGGTTTGGTAGAATATAAATTGGCACTGAACATGTAATTTGCCAAACATTAAGATGAGAGCATGAACATCACAATTACTTGAGAGCACAGAATAAAGCTTTCGTTTAGTAGCTGTCTCAACATTGTCCGATTGATAAAGGAAAATTATACTCCCGCACAATCCTATGAGCAATTCTGTGTACCTGTCTGCAAAATTAACCACTCAAGTCTCAAACAAATATTACTTGCTTTCTCTAGTCCGACATTTGCATTATTCATTCACCCTAATTTATCCAATTACACGTAAAGCTCACGAAAATCAGTTCAGTTCGATAATCAGCTTAAGGAGGACAATATTTTAGCTTTGCAATAGTGATAAGTAACCAGGCATGAATTAGAAGCACCATCCTTGACACTTACTTTTCTAGTTGGCATCAATTCTCAGTTTATGTGATAGTGCAAAAAATTCTTCAGACTAATGATTCCATCACTCCAACTTATGATGATTGAGGTTTTAGCCCTGTGAATCTCCAAGCTTAGTAATACCAATATAGGGGTAAAGGAAGCCTCAGCCAGACCTGAATGTGCCATGAGAAGAACGTCAGACTTAGCTTAAGATTATTTAGAGCTGCTAAATTCAGTAACAATTACAACCTTGCATTTAAGTTCTTGATGCAGTTTTTGTCAAACAATTGAAAGATGAAGCTGTCACGGCTTGACAACTTGACAGACCAGCCTTCTTGAGGTGTTTCAAGCCCACTTAGAAAAGGGTCTTCAGGTATTCTACTTGTCTTGGTCAGTGGAACGTGCTGCAAAATAGAGAGAAGCAATGGCAACTATATCATCTTCATAAATAGGAGAATTTAGAATTATAGATGTGTGATACATAATCTGACTTCTTGCATGCAAACCTAAGTTTTTTTAAAAGCGACAAGGAACAATCAATCAACTATCTAAGGATTATTGAAGACCATAGAGTGGCATAATAATTTGTGCCATGATTCAGGGGGCAGGTTGGCTTTGTGGTTAAGTCACACTTACTGCTTTGTTTTTTTCTTTACCATTTATTAAGATTATGTTTTTTTTGTTTCACTATGATATCCTGGATCGCTTTTATATTTAACTGAAATTATTGAACTTATTCATTATCAAGTATAGGTGTTCGCTGTTAGAACTGCAAACTTGCAGTTTACTTGATTATTACTTCTGTATCACATAATTTAGAAAGGTACTTGAAAAATAGATATACTAATTAACTCTTAGTCATTCATAAAAAAATACTCGTTTCATTTATAGCAATGCAATGGCGACAACTTTCATGAAGGCAATGGTGTTGATTACAACTGAAGTCGTGTAGTGTAGGTTGTCATGTGATGACCATGGACTTGGTGCCATTATGTTGTTCATCTTGGATCATTCTATAGATATGACATGAAGCATATGAATATGTATTTGAATTTTGAATGCGTATCACAGTTCAGATATTGGTATAAGTTTCCTTACCTTTTCTCTTATATTATTTCAATATGCTCTTATTTTGTGAACAGGCAAGAGCACACTGTTGAATCATCTATTCTATACCAATTTTAGAGAGATGGATACATATAAGGGAAGGTTCGTTGCTCATTATGTTTTATGATTTTAGCTTCAGAATTGATAATTGTCTATTCTTCCCCCGCTTTATTACTTTCAAAACCACCGTAATGTAATGTAATTGTTTTTTTAGGAGTCAAACAACCAAGGGAATTTGGATGGCAAGGTGTCCTGACATTGATCCTTTTACTATTGCAATGGATTTGGAAGGAACTGATGGGAGAGAAAGGGGCGAGGTATCGAACTTTGTATAAAGAATTCTAGATTTGGTTCTTTCATGGTTGGCCCTCTCTAGTTTTGTGCATGTTGATTTTAATTTTAATTTTGATGGAAAAAGATAGATAGAACTGAACTATGAGATACATGACTGCAGACTGCAGTTCATCTTTGTTATTAGTTATATGTTGCCAATTCATGTTGTAACAGTGCTTAGTAAACAAAATTTCTGATATTTCATGTTTCTTTAATTGGTATGTGATAGAGAACGTGTCAAATGTGGGAAGTTTAGGGTCAGTAATTGTGGGCAGTTAATAATTAAGTTATAATTGTAGTGGTTAGGTTGTTATAAAGGGGAGAGGTTGGCGTGAGTGTGGGTAGGGAAGTTTTATATTATGAAACTGCTAATTGTTGCAGGGCTCTCAAATTTGGGAGAGGGATATCAATCCTGTAGGGCTATAAGCATGTTCTTTCTTATTTCTGTGTTTGTTTCCTCTTGTAATTAGTGTAATTTTTAGTTGTGTTGTTTTAATTTTTCTTTGCTGCGGTTTCTTTGCTGTCTTTCTATTAGCTTATCACTCACAAGATCATTTACTCTTGTGATTTCTTTCCAGTTTGGCTTGTGGCTGATAGTTGTTGTGTGCTTTTGTGCAACCTGAAAGGAAAATGTACAACTTGACATTGATTAGCTTATATTGTACCTTTTAATAGAAGGCTTATTCATAGTTGTGTCTTGTGATTTTTGTGAAACTTCAGTGCCAGACAATATGGTTGATGATGGGTATTATGTGATTTCCATAACTATATGTTAATATCATGTTGACCCCTACAGCCAAAAGAATGTTTTATTCTGTGCTCTGGTATATCATCCGACTCTGCATGCATAGTAATATTCATCATTCCAATATGCTGTGTTTTTTGTCTTTTTTTGTTGGGAGTCTGGGGTTAGGAATGTTTGCATAACAAAATATTTGTGGTTGATTTTTCTATATGTTGGGTACCTATCGCTTTGTGTTGCTGTAGGTGCTTAGATGGAGGGCTGGTACAGTACTATAATAGTTGATGTTTGCATAAAACAGTGTTTGCGGTTTTATATGTTGGAATCCTGTTGCACTGTGTTTCTATTGGTGCTTAGAGGGAGGGCTGATACAGAACTATGTTATTGCTTTTGTATTGAGGTTTATTCATATGTGAAACTTTGGCATTATTTATGTTGTAATCTTAAATGCATCTACAAGGTCGTACTGATGAACTTGTGCATGAGAATAAGTATTGGAGAATTTGATTTAAACATAAGTTCTGGTTCCATATATTGTTCTTATTTATGTTCAGATTATACTCCAGAATAATATGCGATTCATGTTGTTTTCAGGATGATACGACCTTCGAGAAACAAAGCTCGCTCTTTGCATTGGCAGTTGCTGACATTGTACTGATAAACATGTGAGTTTTGTCGGTTTACAATAATTAGTTGGATGCTTTTTTATTGGTCAAATATGGATTCAGGGGTATTAAGTTGATGACTTCTAGACTTCATGTTATAGGAAGAAAGCTAGCCATCTATTTTTGTTTGGGAAGTCATTTTTTCGCTACGATGCATTCTTATGTAGTATTGTATGGCATCCTATCATGGAATCCTGAACTAGAAGTATTGGGATTATGGTCATGCTAGTACTGGCATACTGTGCTATGATATTTAGCGACCGACAAGTGCATTAAATATTGTCAACACACGTGTTACAGAAACCAGCTTGTCTTGACAAGGCATGAAAGCATGCTGACCCCTATACATGGTTTAATATAACTGCAATACTCCAATCATATTGAAATTTAAAATTTTTTATGAAATGGCTTTCATGTCATAAAACTATAAGTTTTCTATCTAGACTGCTATGATTTGTGGTCTCATGTGCAGGCATGATCTTGCTGTGAGATTAATCACTTGGGCTCTTTCTGTAGTTGTTGCTGCTAAATTATCCAATGGGACACATTTTGATCCATTTACAATTGCAATTAAACGTTAGTGTTTTTTGTAGGAAATGGGTATATATTTTTTAGCAACCAGCATGTCTTGACAAGGCATGAAAGCAAGCTGACCCCTCCCCTATACATGGTTTAATATAACTGCAATACTCCAATCATATTGAAATTTGAAATTTTTTATGAAATGCCTTTCATGTCATAAAACTATATGGGTATATATTAGTGTTTTCTGTAGGAAATGGGTGTATATTTTTTATGGACGGATATTCTTACATACAACATAGATTTTTTTTTTTGCCTTACTTTTTTTCTAGGTTAGTGCTACTTTTATAATATTTCTATCTCTTTGTGGTTAATTTGACTGTTGAAGTGAGAGCACATATTGACTATGAATCAGATACTTTAAAATTGTTGAACTATTTTCATCTATTTCTCCGATGATAAGATACATAGATGAAGCCAATGGTTTAATTAGGGATGATCACAAGAGTGAGCACTTAGCTCTAGTCACTTGTAATCACTTAACATTAACTCCTTGGCGAAATTATTTTCAGGTGGTGCCATGACATAGGCCGGGAACAGGCTGCCAACAAACCTCTTTTAAAAACAGTTTTCCAGGTACTATATCCATATTGGAGACGGGATACATTGAATGATTAAGATATATATTTGATGCCTAATCATTGGAACTATCCATAGGTCATGATGCGTTTGTTCAGCCCCCGCAAAACAACTCTGCTATTTGTTATCCGTGATAAAACAAAGGTTTGGAATTCTAATCAATACGTTTTATTGGATGATTCCAACTACCTTGTGCTCTATTGATTAAACTCATCTTTTCTTTCTTATCTTTGATCTTTTGTCATGTTCCCATTTACCTTTATAGACTCCACTTGAATATTTGGAACCTGTTCTGAGGGAAGATATTCAGAAGGTAGATTTTACCTGTTTTCTTGTATGCTTTATCATTTTTTCCTTTGGTACACAATGGTGTGCGACATCTTCACAGTTAACAATTTGTGTAGATATGGAATTCTATTGCAAAGCCTGACGCTCATAAAGACACTCCTATCAATGACTTTTTTAACGTATGAATATCTCTCTTTGCTTTCTTGATACTTCTTTTTGTTTGTGGAATCGTATCTTCATCCCCAACCAGATTTTCATCTTCAATGTTTTTTCTTATTGGTTTATAGGTAGAGGTAACAGCTTTGTCCAGCTATGAAGAAAAGGAGGAGCTTTTCAAAGAGCAGGTAAATATTTTTGGGTAAAGTTCCATTTAAAAATGTTTTGGCTAAAGTGGTTGTTTTATCAAGCTTTATGTTTTTATTGTATGGGCTCTGATCTTCTGGATAATGTTCCAGCATTTTCCTATTATTAGGCCCTAGTCAATTACTTATATCTCTATTCTCTATATGTTATCCTTGTTAAATGGAGTGGGAGCTCTAATTATAGATGGTTTAAAATGATTAATATATGAAAGGCTATTGGCTTTGTGATTTATGAGTTGATTGTGTTTAAGATGATAATGCCCAAGTTTGTTTTTGTTATTACAACCTTATTGCCTAATTTCTTGCACAGGTTGGTCAATTGAGGCAGCGATTCTTTCATTCTATCTCTCCAGGAGGACTAGCTGGTGACCGCCGAGGAGTTGTCCCTGCTTCAGGATTTTCATTTAGTTCGCAGCAGATATGGAAAATCATAAAAGAGAACAAGGATTTGGATCTTCCAGCTCACAAGGTTACTATAATGCCCTTTTAGTATTTGTTTATGAACATAATCTTCTACTTTTTCATTTGTCAAAATGTTTCTGTTATCCATACCAGGTGATGGTTGCCACTGTTCGATGTGAGGAGATTGCAAATGAGAAGCTTAGTGGCCTGTCTTCTGATGAGGTATAGCTTCTCATATATTATTCGCTCCTTTTTTTCTCTTAGTTCCAATATTATTGTTCGCTTGTCCTGAGAAAACATCTTATAGGATTGGTTGGCATTGTTGGAAGATGTTCAAGCTGGTCCAGTATCAGGATTTGGACGAAAGCTTAGCTCTATTCTGGAGAAATATCTGTCAAAGTAAGTGTGTAATTCTTGTCAGTTCAAAATACCACTATATTCTGAAAGCATCTGTAATGATTGTAGATCAACTACGATTCCAAAAATGCAAACTTTTCTCATGTTGATGTACAATACATTTTGTCTAAAATTAGTAGCATGCATCCTCATCTACAATGGCTGTTACAAGCCTGAAATTTCCTTGCGATTTGCAATTCTAGGATTTTCTTTTAACTTTGTTAAGTTGAACTTGAACTGCAGTTTGATAACAATTTTAGCTCATCTAGTGATAGGAAATAGATTGGTCCTAGCTGATCCCATTTGATTCTAACTGGCGTATAAAATTCCCTTTCCAAGTGTATTAGGTGTACTTCTCCATTTTCACTCATCCGCAAATAGTAACAACAAACACTACCACGCCTTAATTCCAGTTGAGTTGGAACCTGGGGTTGGGCTTCATGGGTTTCTCATTTCTAATCAGTTCTGTTATAAATGTTACCCCAACTGATTTGGGAAACAAGGTTAGATGCTATGAAACCATATTCATTTATCTTGTTAGACATTTTAGTTGTAACTCATTTAAATAGGTTAGAATGTTTGCATACACAATACTGTAGGTGAAATTGGAAATTTGTGGTATTTGAGAAGTATGCTTTATACTTGATCTTTTCAAATCTTACAGATTATTGATTCATTGCATCTCAACTTATAGTTGGATTCAAAGCCTTGGTTGTTATAGGCATTTTTTTTATTTATGCTTTCTGTTATCCTTTTCATATTCATCTGCAAAATCCTAAGTGGAATCTAACTTTTGCCAGATATGACACGGAGGCAATCTATTTTGATGAAGGTGTAAGAAATGCAAAACAGCAACAACTGCAAATAAAAGCACTGGAGGTACAGCTGTCTTGTTTTATTGTTTTTTTTCTCTAAGTTGCATATTTTAGGATCTGTTCTAAGTACAGGCATATCCATAATTTCTGGATTTCAGTAATGGTGATGCTTCCTTCGTACCCATCTCACAATAAGCATATTAAATATGAGCTTCGGGAGTGACTAATTATCAAGTACGAGTAATTTAAAGTGAGAAAAAAAAAGAAACAATGAAATTTTGACCTATTCAAGTTTCTTCTTTTGAATTGTCAACTACCCTTTATTTTTCGCATCATAACCTAGCATGTGCTGTTTTGTGTACTTATCATCATTTTCTCTAGTTGATGTATCACCATTTTCTGCAAATTAGATTCTAGTGTCACTCAAAGCTAACACAAAGCAGCAAATTTAGGTGAAAGCGCTCATCAGAAAATCCATCTAACACAAAGAATAATTTTTGAATTTAAAGAGTTTGTTGATTAAATAATGGCTACATGAATCATGATTCATCTTACTCTAATTGGCAATCCTGTTAAAAACTTGCCTGGCCTGCAGATGAAAGGGTATCAACTCTATGAAGTCAAGACATTGTAAAGCCAATGATTGGATTTTGGATGTATTGTACATATTGTACTTTAAATGATGATTATAGTTCCCAGTTTCTCAAAATGTTTTCTTCTGTGTCATACAGTTGGTACACCCTGCTTATAATACCTTGTTGGGGCACCTACGTCACAGAACACTTGACAATTTTAAGACTTGGCTGGAACAGTCACTGAACAGTGGGGAGGGATTTGCTGCTTCTGTTCGTGCTTGTGCACAATCTTGCATGCTTGAATTCGACAAAGGATCTTCTGGTAATATGATGCACATTAGCGTTCACATACTTATTATCTATACTGATTAATACCAATTAAACGTTAGATGCTTTCTATCTGTACATGCTCTTATTCTGCTCCGGAATTGGATTTGGTTCGTATTTTAGAAATTATTTGATACCATTTTCGTTATCTTAATATCATGTATATTGAGAATTCCTCTAATCCTTTCATATTCGATTTCCAGTTTCGTTTCAAAAAATATGTTAAAAAGGAGAAAATTTTAAAGCATTCTTTAAATTCCCCTATTAGATGCTGCCATAAAACAAGCTGATTGGAATGCTTCAAAGGTGCGGGAAAAACTTCGTCGTGACATTGAGGAACATTCATCGTCTACGTGTAGTTTAAAGTTATCAGAATTGACAAGCAAATATGAGGTATATTAGATTTTTTTTGGTTGATTTTCTTGTCAGTAGGCATTCTTTACACTATATATATTGTGTTCAGTTGAACAAACAGATCTTGATATGCCTGCCTATAATATGCAGAAACAACTCAGTGAAGCACTGACTGGACCCGTCGAATCTTTACTTGAAGCAGGTGGGGGCGAGGCATGGGCTTCAGTAAGGAATCTTCTTAAACGAGAGACAGAGAATGCTGTATCAGAATTTTCCAATGCGGTTGCCAGTTTTGAGCTGGATGAATCTGCAGTTGAAACACTGGTGCAAAATTTGAGAGATCATGCAAGAAATATCGTGGAGAAAAAAGCAAGGGAAGAAGCAGGCAAAGTTTTGATCCACATGAAGGACAGGTTGATGATTATATTGTGGGACCCCCCTGAACTTGCAAAAAAGTGCACTATCCCCCCCTCCCCAATGCCACATGTCACCTTCTGATTGGTTTGATTTTTCAATGATCTCATTTCTCTCTCTAGCCAGAAGCTGGCACGTGGCATTGAAAGGGCAAACTGGTGCACTTTTTGAAAGTTCAGTGGTCCCGACACATTATGCCTATTGTGCGACTTACTTTCTCTCAACTCGGTTGCCTTTTTCCGTAAACTGGTTTTTCTTGGATCTTGTTTCAGGTTCTCAACCGTTTTCAGTCATGACAATGATTCAATGCCAAGGGTTTGGACTGGTAAAGAAGACATAAGGGCAATCACAAAGGACGCACGCTCTGCAGTAAGTTTATCTGACTTCCTTTGCTCCATTTTCGTTCGCCAATCGATAAAAGTAAATATTTGCTTATCTTGCAATTCCTCTGCTGCAGTCTTTGAAACTTCTCTCGGTCATGTCCGCCATACGTTTGGACGAGAAGCCTGACAAAATCGATAATGTTCTAACTTCCTCTCTCATGGATGGAACAGTTGCTGTCTCTTCTTCTAGGGACCGAAGCTTAGGATCTACTTTGGACCCCCTTGCTTCAAGCTCGTGGGAAGAGGTAAGTATATCATATTGGCTACATCATTTCATTAGCAATGTTCTTTAGTTAATAAAAGGCTTAATGCATGATTTGCCCCAGAACTTGGCCTCACAAGTTATATGACCCCTTGAATTTTAAAAAGCACCCGGTAACCCCCTCAATTTGTAAAACAGCACCAATTTGCCCCCTAAATGTCACATGTCACCTTTTGGTTGCTTTGACTTTTCAAATATGTCATTTTTTTCTCTCCACCAGAAGTTGACACGTGGCAATCATGGACAAATTGGTGCGCTTTTTACAAGTTGAGGGGGCAAACTGTTGCATTTTTGCAAGTTTAGGGGGTAATGGGGTTCTTTTTAAAGTGTCATTTGGCTTTTGAGACCAAGCTCAGGGGGCAAACTATGCATTAGGCCTTAATAAAATATTTTTCATGTGAACCAAATGTGTTTCAGGTTTCTCCGAAAGATACACTGCTTACGCCAGTTCAGTGCAAGTCCTTGTGGAGGCAATTCAAATCAGAGACAGAATATACAGTTACTCAAGCCATTTCAGCTCAGGTTCCATTTTTTGAAACTAAACTAAAACTTGAACTTCATTTGTGTACTAAAGAAATTTTTTTTTCTGATAAGCTGAAAAAGAAATCATCTCGATGCTCTTCTTGTGATTTAAATTTATAGTAACAAATTTTTTTTATTTTTGTCTACTTCAGGAGGCTCACAAGCGCAGCAACAACTGGCTACCCCCTCCATGGGCAATTGCAGCAATGCTTATCCTTGGTTTTAATGAATTTATGCTTCTTTTAAGGTAAATATTCTATGACTGAAGTCTTCACACAATATTTTCTTTAAAGGAAGAATTTTTTTAAAATCTCTTGGCACTGTGCTATTTCTATTTGTCGACATGTGTCCCTTTTTACTGAAACAGGAATCCTCTTTATCTCATGGTTCTGTTTGTTGGGTACTTGCTTTCAAAAGCCTTGTGGGTTCAAATGGACATCGGAGGACAGTTTCAACACGGTGCTGTAAGTGTGCAAGAACTATCAACTTCTATACTCATTTTACGTAAATGAGATCGTTGGAAATTTTAGTTGAATTAATTTTTTCATGTACCTATAAATATTATTAAATTGAAAAATACACATCCGCCTAGGTCCCGATTAATCTCCACCTTGGCTAGCACTTTTTAAAACATTGGATTGTTGTCCTCTTCACTAGGATTTAATACATCGAATGAAAATGGAATAATCTCGAGAAACATATAAACGCATTTCATTTCGGAATGCTGCCACCGAAATAGCTCAATTTTGCTGAGTTAATCCATTATTATCTTTTCGTTGGCAGTTGGCGGGCATAATCTCGATTTCGACGAAATTTCTTCCAACTGTCATGAATCTTCTAAAGCGACTTGCTGAGGAGGCACAAGGTCAACAAACTCCCGCAGCTCCGACGGGTAATTCGCAAACTTATAGGAGTCAATCTCAGGCCACAGTGCCTGAATCTTCCGTATCGTCCAACATTTCGTACTCCAGTGAGGGAGTTGAATTCTCGAGTCCCAACATGACCCACAAACATAACGCAAATAGTCACGATGATGAAATTTTGACTTAGAAAAACGATCCCCCGCTTTGTAGAATGTGTGTCGAACAAGTTGAAAAGGGACGACTTGATGGCTCTTCTCTAGATTGTGAGCCATTGCAAGCGAAAGAATATCCGAGCAGTACTTCTTTCACGTATGACGTTTTATGTGTGCAACAAGAAACGAAATGTAGAGTATAGAGATGGGGTTTTTTGACTTAAAAGTTACTCGAAAATTTTTACGCACACGCCTATGTATTCATCGCGTAATTTTGTTTTATTTTCCTTATGATAAATATTTCTTATAGCGGATTTCACTTAGCATGTGACTAAGACTTGTTTGGTTGAAAGAAATTTAGATTTTATCACGTATCATTGCAATTAGGTGATGGCTCTGTGTTGTCTAATTGGTACCATCGTAATATTGGGTTGTCTGGAATTGTTTCTCAAACTGTTATCCCACTAAGTTACTCTTACAAATTTTTATAAAACTACATATATTGATTTTGAACAAAGCATTTTAATCCTTTATACTATTTAATTTGGAATTGTTTAACTTGTTTTTTCTGAAACCAGATCTGTTACTTATACGTAAAGTTTGAAAATGAAATTTTTCAGAAAAGCAGTTTAAGAAACCCTAAGAAAAGGAGGTGGATTTAAATAATTATGCACTCCTTCCTGCCTTCTTTACTTTGACCTAATGAATTGAGTAAATTTACAATAAATAATTATAAGCTTTATATCTACAAGGTTAGATCATTTGGAAGCATGTATCAAGAATTAAGTTGGAGCTTCCCTGAGTTTATATGCAAGAATGTGTAACAAGTTTTACAAACTAAGCCCCCACTTTGCAATTCGTGCAATATTAATCGAAATGCATTAGGTTGTGCTTTTCGATTCTTTTGCTAGATCGGCCACCCGGAAAATCCCCTTATTTTAATACATGCATAGTTCAAACAAATCATTAAAATAAATGCAATTTGAGTTGTCCTAACATCGACCATTTCAAACAATTTGAGCCATAAATTGTCATCATTGCTCAGAGCATTCTAGAAGAAAGCAGTTAGTTTGATGATAGGTTGAGCTTTTGTCTTAGTTTCGCAATAGTGAGGTCAGCGCCTCCAAACCCATCCAATACAGCTTTTGCGGATCGAAACTCAGCTCTCGCGGTCAAACTGCAAAAAAAAGAAATTACAAGGATCGCAATAATATTAATTTTAAGAACTTGTATCTTAAAATCATCCAGCAGATGTACAAAAATGAAAACAAAACTTTCTCAATTCAGCAGTGAAATGAAATTGCAAAAGCGAAAATCTCAAATACCAAATGCGTGCCATCAATTCTCATTTCGCTCCACTAGTTTGATCTTTCTCCAAGTTTACGAGAAAAATAAATATTTACTTAAGGAAAGAACAAAATTTACAAAAAAGATTGTAAAAGATCACGGATAACCTAGGAAAACAAGTGTCTAGAAAAGAAAAGTGAAATATTTTAACTTCAGAAAACGAGAATTTTAACTTTTACCTGCTTCGGAGAACAACACAGGCCATGCCGATTTTCTCGGCCGCAGCAACTCCGGGCTGGCTACCAGCAATAAGGACACAATTGCTGACAGGTAACGAAGCATACTCTGCCCCGGCACGCAATGCAGCTACAATCTTCTGTAGGCTGAAAAATTTACAATTTCAAAAGTAAAACCAGTTACAATTTTTTTTCAAATTTAACATGCAAAAACATAAGCCATCTACAACCCTAGTTGTTTCAGGCGCAAGGTGCATACAAAAAAAAGTGCAGTAAACTATTAATTACTTCCATTAGCAGACCTAAATGCAATATATATAGAAAAAACACACTAAATAACACTCAATATAAATACGCATAATCATGCTCGATCCAACTACCCATTATTTAACCCTTACAAATGCAAATTCCAGATAATAAGTTCAATCAAATTACCAAAGTAACTAAACAGCTTTTTTAATTTTATTGTACTGAACTCGACCCCGAAAGCCAACTGCCCCCATCAGCTTTTAAACGCACCTCGTAACCCCCAAATACATGGAAAAATGCACTAGTTTGCCCCTTAACTTTAAAAAATGCACCAATTTTCCCCTTGAATGTCACATCTCAACTTCTAATGGAGAGAGAAAAATGACATTTGAAATGTCAAACTAATTTGAAATTGACATGTGGCGTCAAGGGGCAAATTGGTGCATTTTTGCAAGTTGAGGGGGGCAATACGGCACGTTTGAAAGTTGAGGGGGGCAATTGGCTTTTTGGGCCAAGTTGAGGGGGCAAATCATGCATTCAGCCTTCTTTTTTTTTTTTTTTGTTCCTTCATTAGGTCCGAATTTGAAAAGGGAAATGGCTCATGACTCTAATTTGTTGTAAACGATGCAAATATCAGAAATTGGTTTAAGGTTTGTCCAGTTCATAAAAGGTGCTCTGTGCTTGGTAAATACACAACGAATTGTAATTTTTGCGTGGCAACATAATTCTTTAAAATTCAATATCATACATGTGACAAAATACTAAAAAACATTTAACAACCTTTTATTTGCACTGAAGTGTGCCCAAGGCGCAAAAAAGGCGCGAGACTGGTGAACCGCGCCTCGACTATGTCTATAACACAGATATGGTGTTTCAATCGGATATATATGCATATAATATCCTAAAATCGGACTCCATCGTAAGATCATGTTTCAGGAGGTTAACATAAAAAAGGGGTGAAATGCGGAAAACAAATAGCAAGGCTAATATGGAGACTAACCCCTCAGACGAGGTAGTATCGAGTTGAACACTCAACTTCAGTATGGAAGCAACTTCCTCAGCGATCTTTTGTCTCTCAGCAGAAGCTGGTCCGCAAAGTAACAACAGACTCCTTTAGTATGCAATCTTCTGCAGCGAAAAAATGGCCATTATTCTACAAAATAAGCGGCTAATCAGTATGGGTTCACAATTTACCTGCTTTTCTTGCTTCCTTAGCCAGTTGTTCATCTAAGCCAGCCGAAACTCCTTTACCGAAAACAAGTTGCCCATACAAACTCTGTTCCACTTCGGCATTCCCAACAATCTTTATCTTCGAAGTTCTTTCGCTTCCTAGCTTGTCTACAATGGACCTAAAAAAAAGTCCCAAAATTAAAAAAAAAAATTGAAATCTGGCTAGAAATTGTTCAAAATTTAGAACAGGAAGTATAATAGTACCTTGTAATGCTTTCATCGCTTCTACCATAAGCGGTTAGCACGATTACAGGTAATTCTTCATTACATGCCTCGTCAATAAAACTGCAAGTGAAGAATCACCAAAAGGATTTTATCAAACTATTGTTTTCGTTTGTCAGAAATGAAGTTACTCAAGGCTCCAAAAGAATTTTATTTAACTATTGTTTTCGATTGTCAGAAATGTTAAAAAGGCTTCAAAAAACTACCAGGAAACTAGAAGAATCACCAATAGCTTTAAGCTATTATACTAACTAAGCAACAAATATAGATATCAAAGTTACAGAGAGAGGTCTAGTGAAAATATATAAGAATAATTGCAAAACTCGGGTTTAAGATGAGACAACTCACTCTGTTGCTCCAGGACGTAAAGGCGAACTTTCTGAAATCACAAACTCATCAATTGCCTTGTTCTGCCAACAATGATAAACATATAGAAATCAATAATACAAGAAAAAAAGCATAAATAAAAAGGGCATTTTCTTTTATTATACTTGTAAAAGCTCAAATAAAAACGCTAAAATCTACCATTAATATTGCCTTTTATCACAACAATAATCAACCACCATGAGCCTAAGTCGATGAATCGATGTAAATGAACCCAGTTTCCAAATAACACCTTCTTAAGCAAAATTAATTAATGAATTTCCCAGGTAACTCCTATTGGATTATGAAATGACACTCATAAACCAATACCTTTTCTCGTAGTACATTTTTTATGAATGTGCCTTTCTCGCTTGTGGGCAATGATGTAGGCCAACCAATCTGGAAAAATAACGAGAGTAAATATATATCAAACAAATTAAAAAATGAAAATTTTAATTCCACAAGGCACACCCTGTTAAAGAATAATATCAGCATTTTCTCCTCATCGCCAGCACTCTTCCTGAAACGTAAAAAATTTATTTTGTATCGTAAGAACAAATGGTTAAGCATAAACATTAAACTGAGAAGCTTTATCATACATACTCCAATAAAAGGTCAGGCATGTAATTTGCGTGCCAAAACTATCATTATATAGCAACTAGAACTGTTTAATAGGTGGATAGAGGATCTAATTAGGTTTAAAAAGGATTGACTCTACAATAAACAGGATTGTTTCACACCTTATGAGATCTCGATAGATGGGTTCAGTCCAATTTGCACAATCAAGTCCAAGCCTCTGAAATGCTGATGGAAATGGGAAAGAAAAACCAAAAGTTAAAATCAAACATGAGTCTCAAATAATGGATACATGACATTGTTTTTGTCATTTTAGACATAGTCGTACAATTAACTTTACCTAAATTAAATGCTTGACGATTCCCTTGGCGGTATGCATCCATGAGAACCCTATGAAAAAAAAAACACGTGATATTAAGTAATACCATTCATATAATAGGCAACAAACATCCATATCTTTTTTTTCTTCATTCTATTGCAGAGAAAATTCAACAATGAATAAACAAGAAGATCAAAAAATACCAATGAAAATCAAGGTGCACTAATTGCGTAAATAGTATAATATTGAAGGAATATTTAAGGAACTAGAGCATTCACAATTGACAGAAAACTGAAGGACATTAACTATATTCAAGTGATTTTTCCATGTCAAAGTTAACCCATAGAAAATGCATTCAAAACCTCAAAAAATGGTAAAGCAAAGGCAACAAATAGACCACCAAGAACAAGAAAGTAAACAATCTGAATGTGCAAACTAAGGCCAAACAACACATACATATACAATTAGAGGTACCAATTATAAATTCAGATTGGATTGAAGCCGAAATTATAAGTCCCAAACAGATGAAAAAGCTCAAAATTGAAGAATGAGGTTAATAACAAAGAATAAAAGAACTTTTTAAAGTATACCCATCGACTTCGAGAAGAATTGCGATTTCTTGATTTGGCTTTTGGTTGGTGGAAGTGGGCGAGGAGCAGAAAGGAGCAAAACCACTTTTCCGATAAAAATTCAGATTTTTGAATTTGAATTTTCCCGGGAAACTGGAGGAAGAAAGTGGACCCAAACAGATAATTCTACTGTTCTTGGGTACAATTTTGTGGTCATATTGATTTGAGTTGGTTACATTACCTGAGAAATTGAAAGTAAAAAGAGAAGAAGAAGAAGCAGCCATTGCAATGGCTCAATTGAACCTTGATTTTGGTTTTCGCCAGAAGAGCAAAGTTGGCGTTAGATATTTTTGTGGAATCTTGTGAACGCCATTGACTTTTATACCCTTCTATTTGTATATTATAATTATTTGGCAAAATACATCTTTGACACCCTTGAACTTTGACAGTTTTTACGTATTGCTCCCCTAAATTTTTAAATATACATTTATGCCTTCTAAACTTGATAAAGTGAATTTTCAGACCTTCTCAATTTTGTATAAATGAATCTTCGAACCCATTTTTGATCATATAGATGTTAGTTAATATGAATTGTGTATCCTTAATTACAAATTTGATGAAACTCATGTATTAGTTGAAATGGCTCGAAGGTTCATTTATGTCAAATTGGGGGTTCAGAGTTTCACTTGTGTCAAGTTTAGAGGACTTAGAGATTCATTTGGAAGTTCAGAGAGGCCTTAAGCAAAAGTTATCAAGTTTAATAATTTAAAAGATATTTAAGTGATAAAAACTGAAGCAGATAAATAAATTGAGTCTGGCTGATGCAAAATATTATTTTTAAAATTTAATGGTTACTAGTACAAGTCTATT
Source organism: Euphorbia schlechtendalii (assembly GCA_949673415.1). Lineage (NCBI taxonomy): Eukaryota > Viridiplantae > Streptophyta > Magnoliopsida > Malpighiales > Euphorbiaceae > Euphorbia > Euphorbia schlechtendalii. The sequence continues at coordinate 16,690 of CATIWQ010003853.1, forward strand.
TTAAATTTATTAAATAACAATGTTTAACAATATGTGGTAATAATCATACTAAATAAAAAAATTAACATTTATTCGGTATGATTTGGTTAAACTTAATTTAGGATAAATTTTTAAAACATTGAGAAAAAAACTAACATCAATAAAAAAAAATGTTATGAGCGTACAGGAGAAATTTTCAACCATACAAGGGATGATGTCAAACTTGTGGTTACTGTTCAATCAACAATTTATAAAATTGACAAAAAAAATGTTATTTATTTTTGTTGGAATTACCCGATTTCCCAATCGAGTCAAAGGATCCGATCCAATTTAATTATTTAGATAAAATTGAAAAGCTATAGAACTTTAAATAATTAAGAATTTAAGAACTTAGCAATTAATCTATTTCATTTCATATAATTATGAATTGAAAAGAGAATTCATTATACATATTCATTTTTTCATTTCCAATCATTTTCTCTCTCCCGGGTTTTCGTCTCATGGCGAAAACATCGCAAATCAATTGTTATCGATCTTCGTCGTTGCAAAAGTTGTGGATACAAATCCATGCTCTGATACACCGTGAGATGGATTCAACTTGACATTATACGACGTTCTTCAATCTTGGGTATACGTAAAAGGTTAGAATTCGAATCCATTTTTATTTACGTTTTCCATCCATTTCTAAATGTATATTAAGCGTTAACATACTAGCCTAGTTATTACCTTAATCCAAATACTTATACTAATGCTATTTTTTTGTGAAAGTAATTTATAACCATTTCAAACTAGTCGGTTCCTCTATCGATTGGTTTGAAGACAGATTTAAATCTTGACCGATCCAATTAAGGTATAAGTGTGGTATCTAGTGTTAGAGTAAAGTAAGTACCTGGCCCGGATCCGTTTTAATATATTGGAACCGGATCCGACAGGTCCATTATTTACGGATTCAGATCCAGATCCGACGGATCCGGGTTCAAAACTGATCCATATAATTAACATCAAATTCTTAATTTTAGCTTCCATACTTGTACATTTCACCTTATTTTAAATAGTTTACATGTTCATTTAATTATGTTCATGCAATTGGATTTACGTGGATATCAAATAATATTAATTATCTAATATTTTCGGGATAAATAATAAATAAAAAAATACAATGAATATTTAATTACGGATCCGGGTTTCATTATCCGGACCCGGACCCGTCTATAAAATTGAGATCCGGACCCTAAAAAAGAGATCCGGGATCCGTTACCATCCCTAGTCACTCCTTTCACCATCACTTTAGACATTTCAATTGAGCTATCGCTAGACTTGTTCGTGGGTTAAGAGTCTGTCAACCTGCTCAAACTTGTAATGTATAAGCTTGGTTTGAGAATGATTTTTAAATTTGTTTGACGTAATCGCCTAGTGTGAACCTACTAAAATCATGAAAACAAATGGTATAGTAACTTGAGATTAATCTCATATTCCATTAGATGGTACAAGGCACGTTCTTTTTTTTTTTAACAAAATTATTTTCTTTATTTAATTGTTCAGCTTGGAAGTGCAAATATTACTAGTTATGTTACATTTGTATTTGCAAAATATTGATGTAATATTATTGTGATATTTACATAGTGAATCTTTTAATAATGTCTTGAAATAAACATGCATTTTTTTGATATTGTTGTAGACTTTTTAAGTAAGTCCAAAATTCAATCCAGTCCAAGTCCAATCCATGAACATGTTTAGTTTTCATCCACACAGAACCGGTCCTAGTGTGGAAGCGAACTAGGTAGCCGCTTAGGGCTCAAAAAATTTATAAAAAATTATATATGCATTTATATTGGTTAAGGACCTCCTAAATATTTATTTCTTAATATACAATTTAACGAAAAACTCCATTAACTTAAAATATATAATTTTGACTTAGAGCCCCAAAATTCTCAAGGCCGGCTCTGCATCCGCATTATAAACTTCAAATTTATTAGAAAAACAAATTTTGTAATAACCAAATAAATAAGAAACTCGCATCAGAATTGTAACTAGATTTATTATAATGTCAAGAAAACCAAGCCAACAAACACTAACACTACTTATTATATATAAGTTACACAGTCAAACATTGTGATGTAAATTAATTTCATCATGCTCATTACATACTCATTTCCTCAATGAAACTCAGTAGCTTAAGCATTGAGGACGCTATGTTGGCAAATCGGAATAGTTTCTCTTATGCTTAAGTTGGAGAATTCTGATGAATATGGAATGAGAAAGATGAAAATACTTACCTCACAACTATTTGGTTATTACCTTTATGTAACGAAGACGGTGATGATGTGGCATAACTACTTGTGCTTAGTGTTTTTTGCCTAATGGGCAGAGGTTGAGTTGTAAGTGGTTTGTAGCTTTGTTATGATCCTTCAAAGTCTATATTCTTATGTTATCGTATACCTAACTCTTCCGGGCTCGAATCTGGCTTTTTGAGTAGTGGTAGATTAAAAAATTTGCGCTACATTTTATTGATGTTAACAAGGTCAAATAATGACACGCAAAACCTCCAGGCGGATTACATCCACCTGAAGCAGGGAAAGATATTACGATAAGGCTAGGAATGTTCCTACCAATCTAGGCAGATCCCATCCGCCCCGAGAGTAAAGCCTCGGTAATCATCCAGGCTGATACAAATTCGGAAGAAACCAAGTCTTCCCCATTCTCAGAGAAATGTCCAGGCGGCTACCAAGCTGAGTCGGTTTGTCCACCTGGACCGACCCCGACACCTCTGGAGCAAGGAGTTCAATTAAGATTCTGAGACTTCAAAGAGACCTCCATAATGGGAACTCTTATTTCAGATAAACTTTAATATATCAACAGGATAAAGATCCATTCAAACTAAAACTCTAGATGATTCACATTTTGGATCAGACTTGGGGACGTTCAATGAGTATAAAATGACCCTTTGGATCACCACACAAAGGTACATATTCTAAAAACACTAAATGCTCCATGCCTCATCTCTTAAATCCGATGCAACTTAAGCATCAGAGCGGCTACGCCGGTCACATGGCTAGTCCCCTATAGCGACGGTTGTTGTTTTGCAGGAACCTTCGGACCACAGCTAAAAGGAGTATTGGAGTCAACTTCAGTCAGCAAGTTAGTGCGTGAAACCACGTTTCAGATTAATTTAACAATTGATGATTTTGGGTTTACCTTAAAAACTTTCTTACAAGATATGCCCCTCCGAATATTTTTGAATCTCCATGCATGTTTAGATAGTCAATTAACATATGGTTCATCTACTACTCAAAAGCAACTAAATTTTGATAACTATTACTTCAATTATGAAAGTATTTTATATTAGAATGATCATTTTATTTGAGATTGATGTTGCTTTTATAAATTTTAAAATATGTCTTTTAATTAATTAATTAATAAGTAAAACGAAAATCAAATATGGATCTCTAAGGGAGACATAGAGTGGGATTTGATGATGGAAGAAGCCATTCATGTCCTTAACTTTTTTTTCATGTATTATATAATTAAATACCAATTCATTATTATTTCGATGTTTATGTGAAACTTGAAACATCTACCAGTACTATTAAACTATTCAACTGCAAGAAAAATAAGAAAGTAACAATAACTGCCATACTTCAATATGTGTTCTAGCACTGCTGCCACATTTGAGTTTCATGTGTTTATAATTAAAGTTACATGTTATATTCTAGATCTTTCTTATTATTACAACTATAAATAATTATTATAATGTTATTTTTATTTTGAGTTGAAGTTGATAAAATCAAGTTTGCTGAAAACTTGTTACATTTTCTCGGAGATTTAAATAACTTCCAAAATATAATTTGTTATTTCTTTAGTAAGTTTCAAAACGTGTTTTTCTTGTCACCATCAGTGGCGGAGCCAAAAGTCTATAAGAGTGTGGGCGACTTTTATGGAAAAATTTCCGATCAAATTTTTTGTTTCTAACATCGAAATATATCAATACATGATCCAATATAAAAGCATAAATAATCCAATATAAACAAGCAAAAATAAATAGTCAAATATAGTTCAATTTGATCTAGATAATTGAGTTCGATTTGATACAGTAATATACCATTAGAGTCGATCTCTAAATTATTATTCTGTAAAAATTGTGGTGGTTGTTCAACTGAATATTATCAAAAGATTCATCACGAACTCTATGCCTTTGCGGTTAAAAAAATCTTAGCAATTTAGTTACATGCACAACAACTAATTGAATACAAATCAATTTCGTAATCAATTACAAAGCTATTATGATAAAACTAATACACTTTTCAATTCAATCAATTAATACAAAACAAAAATTTGAATAAGTGATGACCTCAAATAAATTATGATAAAACTAATTTATTTTTTAATTCGATCAATTAATACAAATTTCAGAATTATAACTTTAATAAGAACTTACTAAATACTGATAAAACTCAAAAAACGATACAAAGTTACAAAAGACACATTTTCAAAATTCTAAAACACGAGATTAAATCAATATTATCGAAACCGGACCGGACATCGAATCAGTAAAGTAAATGGTTCACGGTTTTATAGATTCGACCAGGTTCGATCGCGATTCAACCGCTATCTATATATGTATATGTAAATATTTTAATATATATATATATATATATATATATATATATATATATATATATATATATATATAAAATTATGCATTCATTAATCATTAAGTATAAATTATAAAAGTATAAATTATAAATAAATAAACAACTCACTAAAATTATTACACATTAAAAAGTAAATATAAAAAGGAATCAATAATATATTTTTTATCTCTTACTAATTTTAAATAATATTTTAACTATATAATTCATCAAATATCTCAATACAATTATGACATATTTAATATGATTAATGATTTTAGGAAAAAAATTAAAAATTTAAATACTAATAAAATTTATTTTATAAAAAC
>CATIWQ010003912.1:0-26092 GCA_949673415.1 Euphorbia schlechtendalii
ATATGATTGTTAATCTTGATTTTTAAAATTTTTTTTAGGTGCATATATGTGCATTCTACTGCTACTATACATTTAACGAGTACATTTAACCAAGAAACAAATCTATCACTATAAACATTATACAAACATAACCATACAACAATAGCCAAACTCATACACATTTTCAAAATGAACTAAACACATTATACAATTACAAGCATACAACAGTCTCCAAACTCATACATATCAACTTATATAAACTATACACATTTTGCAATTACAACCATATAGTAACAAAATCCATACATATCAAAATGAACTAGACATGTTATGGAATTACAACCATACAACAGTAGAAAAACTCATACACATCAAAATGAACTGTACACATTATGCATTTAAAACCATACAATAGTAGTATTCAGTCTGTATTGCCATGGAAAAGAAAATCAAACAACAATGAAGCTAGCGATAAAGATTGATAGAATCGATTGTTAATCCTGAATTAAACTGATGTTGCACATTGAACTGATATTTAGAATTTTCGAATACGGTTGTTAATCTTGATTTTTAAGATTTTTATTATGTGCATATATGTGCATTCTTCTACTGCTGTACATTTAACGAGAAACAAATCTCTCACTATAAACATTAAATAAACATACCCATAAAGCAGTAGCCAAACTCATACACATTTTCAAAATGAACTAAACACATTATATAGTTACAACCATACAATAGTGTCCAAACCCATACATGTCAACATATATGAACTATACACACTATGCAATTACAACCATACAGTAACAAAATCCATACATATCAAAATGAACTATACATATTATGCAATTACAACCATACAACAGTAGTAAAACCCATACACATCAAAATGAACTATAGAGATTACGCATTTAAAACCATACAACAGTAGCCAAACCCATACACATTATTCATTTCCTCCATTGTTTTGTTGGTAAGGAATTTTATATATAAATCATGAACATCTCTCCCTTCGATACTGTCTTCATTATCCTCCAAAACATTATCAATCACCACCTGTACGTTGGTACGACATGGTTCATCAACAACTACAAAAAAGTAACAACAATTAGAAATATATTATAATGTTTGGACACATTTGAATCACTACCTATATATAAAAATGAGAAACCATACGCATCCTATGCTCAAAAACCATTCACATTTTGATTTATGGAATAACCAATATATTACTGCATAGATGTGTATAAACTATACACCGTACATAATGAAAATAAGCATGCACAGTTACAAATTTATTATAATGTTAGTACACAACCGAATTACTAACTATACATACATGTGATAAACCATACAAATTCTAAGCGCAAAATCATTCAAACAAAACAAAACCATACAACAGAATGCATAAAACCATGCAATTATTTTCGTAATTTAAAGGTAAAATAGAAACACCTTTGTTTGAAAAACATGTATCAGCAAGTTGCACAAGTTGCACAGTTTCTATCATCATTAAAGTTGTAAAAAGTGGAAACTGCATTAGATCATCAGTGAGAAATTGTGACCATAAATAAAATCGTAAAGACATATCATCGTCAATTTCCATTGGATTTGATCTAGAACGAAGCTGAAATTGAATCGATAAATTAACTCTCAATGGATCTCACATCAAACTGTCAAAAATAACAAACTGTAATTATTTGAAACTCGGGTTTTTTTGGATAATATATAATGCAATAATCACCATGATCAAGGAAATCCTTCTCAGGAGTCCAGGAACCATCGTTATACATAAGAATATAAATTTCTTCCATTAGAGATTAATGACAAATCGAAAGGAAGAAACAGAGACCAAGAAGAAGCAAAAAGCCGTGATTTAAAGATGAGAAGAACGATCTTTGCTGATGAACGTGAAAAAAATAAAAAAAAGAACCAAAGAGAATCAAGATGGGAAAAACAATCTTTTGCTGATGAATTTAAAAAGAATAGAAAACAGAAAATAAAGGAGAAAGAAACTAACGTGAATTCAAGATGGGATTAACAAATCTTTGCATATATGAGCGAATCTTACAAATTAAAAAACTATCATAATAAACGTTAATTAAAAAGGAAGTAACGGTTTTAATTAAAACACTTAAATGGGTAATTTTAATTTAATAAAGAGGTATTTTATTAAAAGAAATATTAAAAATGAGTAAATAATTAAAAAGGTTTCAAAAGGGGTATTTCATTAAAGTGTAACTTCATATGGGTTAAAAACCACAATTTCTCTAAAATAAATTGGAGTCCTATTAATTTTGAAATCACCAGTAAGTGTTTTTAGGTGTTTATTAAATAAGAGATTAATTTTACACGAAAATATTAAAAATAATATTATAACCTATACATTAAACATAGAAATGAAATTCAAAGAAAAATACTGAAAAATAGGAGGAGGCTTATTTATATGTTGACAATATACTATCTAAGTTGAATTAGAATTCTTTCGGGGGGACCGAATATCTTTAAAAGTTTGAAAAATAAAACATATACAAAATCCATCTATTTTCAATACTATGCCCAAATGAATCCGTCTATTCTCAATACCTTACATATGTTTTAAAATTTTTATTTGAATTCAAGAAATTACAATTTGTTTAAAATCTAACTAAAATGACAAAGTATATGAATTGTTTTTAAATTGAGTGTGTATTAAGTGTATTTTTTAATGTTTGTAAAGTGTATTAATTTGATGCGCTCCGTGCTTCTGAAGTGTATAAGTATCATAAGTGTTTTTAGGTGTTTATGAATTGCATCGATAGTGTACCTAAAATATATGAGTATTTAAAGTGGTATTTGATTTGTTTGATATACAATAGTTTCAAGCATGTTGCTTTCTATGTAATTAGTTGGTATCCATCAAGTGAAGTCCACGGCCTTTAGCGTCATCTGATCCTACAAAACAGGTCTCCGGTTGGAAGTGTTTTTAGCGAAGACCCTTTGACGCTAAAGTTAGCGATTTAGGAGAGGTGGTATGTGTGTATTCTGAAAATAGCAGTTACCCTGAAAGTGGGAGATTGCCTTGCTATTTATAGGAAATTGTGTAATGATGGCCTGTGGGACCCTCTTGTGAGCTGTGCGTAAGTGGCAAGCTGCTTGGGGGTCTTTGTCACCGTCGGAGCATTAAATGGTTCCCATCTACCAGTTAGGTTTGTATTTGATGCGACAGTGGAGAGATAAAGAGTGCGTTAACTTAGCAAGGGTCTTGCTGAAGGTAATTCTACGCAGATACGGAGGGTATCACTGAAGGAGTACTTCAGCCTTTGAGGCTTCGGTATTGGTTGAGACGTAAGTGCTGAGGGATGTCCAGCTAAGACACGCATCAATGTTGTCATCTTGCTTCTTCATCTTCAGCGCGGTCTTTTACTGAAGCATAGTTTGTTGAGGTACCCCTTCTTTCTGGGCCAAGGTGTGTTATTTGGGCCTTAATGGGCCTTGATATCAGGATTCCCCCCCCCCCAATAAGCCCAAATAAAGGCTCTTTAGGGAAGTAGGAAAAGGCCTGCGTGCGTGCCCTAACATGCATGGCGTTGTTTCGGTGAGCTACGACTATTGGATAGGACGTGACCTTTCATATCTGCCGTTTTGGACAATCATTGACCATGCTTCACGTAACGGGTTTAATGCTTTCTGATCTGCGCGTTGACTTGTATAAATAAGCATATTTGAACTCAAGTGAGTTTTTCTGTTTGCATTGCGTTACAAACTTTCCCTTTGCTTTCAACCTTTTTGCTACGAATCTTGTTCCTAATCCCTCAAACTCGTATTCTCTGCTTCTATATCTAAGTTTAGGTGAGTGTTATTTGTTTGTGTTGCTTGATTTTCCTTTTTTTCTGAGTGATCCCACCAGCAATCACGTGTATTACCCCTCAGGGAGCGGGTTCATCGACATTGTAGTGGGGTGGTTGATAGTCCCGTTTGGTGTTTCCTGGTTCATCCTGGCGCGGGGTCTCCTCCTCTCTCATTTCACTGTCTATCCCTCGATGAGTTTTGGAGTAATCGGTTCAATTATCCTTTGGCAGCTTTCTTATTCAACTCACTGGCCAGCTCCCGGCAGTCTTCCATGTCATGGCCCTCGCTTTTTTGGAATTCGCAGTAGGTTCCAGGCTTCCCCTTGTATTTCAGCTTAGGAGGATACTTGATGTCTTCCCCATTCTTCTCAATCTACATTAGGACTTCCTTCCTCTTGGAATTGAAGGGGATGAACCCTTTAATTTCTCACCGAGGGACCTCCGGATGGAATGTTTACCTTCGGTCTGGCTCCCACTTCCCAAAATCTCATCACTTCGCTGGTTCCTCCCTTGTGGTGGCTTCGATTTGTTTGGTGTTTCTCTTGTGGATTTCTCACCGCACCCATTTTCTTGCCTTTTGCATCAGCGTCACCAGGGTGGTAGGCCTCTCGGTGGAAATATCTTTCGCCAGGTCGGCACTACGGCAGTTCCTTGCGAGCGCCTCCGAGGCTACGTCAATGTTGTAGTCCCTAATTTCAAGGGCCACCTTTTGAAATCTCTCCATGAAGTCGGTCAGGGGTTCATTCGCTCTTTGCAGGACTATCTGCAAGTCTTGAACTGTTTGGCTAGGCGGGATGGATGTGACGAAGTATAGGGAAAAATTCTTCGCCATCATGTCGAAGCCTGTTATAGACCCGGGCTTGAGACTCTCAAACTAGTGGGTCGCGGGCACGGTCAGCGTAGTGGGGAATAACTTCCACAACATGGTGTGTATGGCATTGGCCACCTCCATGCATTGGCGAAAGTAACGGATGTGCGCTGTGGGGTTTGCCACTCTTGAGTACTCATGCAAGCGAGGCTGCTTGAATCCTCTTAAGAACCTTTCAGCGCGAATGCAGGCGCAGTATGGTGTGGCAGTCTCGGCGATGTTCGGTATAACAGCCTCTATTCCTCTCTCTGCTAGGAGCGCATCTATTTTCTTGGCTATCACAGCGTCAAAGTCCTCTTTGTTTGGCCGGGGTTGATTGTGTGCCTTTTGCCTTGATCTGGCTGAACTCCCTTTGCTAACCGAAGAGGGTTCTGAGTGGGCACTGTGCACTAAGCCTCCGACCCTGCGCTGAGATGATTCTCCCTCGGACTCCTTTTCTTCTCATTTGAGGACTCTATTTTTGCCTTTCCCTTAGCTATAGTGGCTCTTTCATCTTCTGGTGTCCGCGGGCGGCGATAGGTATAGCACGAGTGGCCTTGTCCTGCCATCGACGGGGAGCCCTGCGAAGGATGTCACGTTTCTGATCTTGCTAATTACCTTCCTTAACACAAGCACCGGAGTAACTCCTGCTCCTCCTTTCATGAATGCAAGATCTCATTCATCATATTTTGCATAAGGGCCATGACAGCATTTTGTTGCTCACTTTGCCTGACGAGCATGGCCATCACATCTTTCTCTACGACTTTCTTTTTCCTTCTTTCTTCAAATATCTCTTATCCCGTAGAAGTGGGCACCCACATTTGTCGTGGGGGAATTTATATGACTGAAGTCGAAGTCCTAGCTTTATCCCTAGGTTCTGGTGTGTCTAAGAATAGGACGGTCCCCGGGAGTTAGAGGGGGCTTTGTTGGTTTGTTTGGGGGAGTGGTCATGATTTTGGGTTGTGATCCACGCTCACCAATTTGGTATCCTTCGAGTGAAGTCCACGGCCTTCAACGTCCTCAAATCCTACAAAACAAGTCTCCGGTTGGAAGTGTTTCCTGCGAAGACCTTAGCGATTTGGGAGAGGTGGTATGTGTGTATTCTGAAAATAGTAGTTACCCTAAAAGTGGGAGATTGCCTTGCTATTTATAGGAAATTGTGTAATGATGGCCTGTGGGACCCCCCTATGAGCTGTGCGCAAGTGGCAAGCTACTTGGGGGTCTTTTCCATCGTTGGAGCATTAAATGGTTCCCCTCTGCCAATCAGGTTTGCATTTAATGCGACAGTGGAGAGATAAGGAGTGCGTTGACTCAGCAAGGGTCTTGCTGAAGGTAATTCAGCACAGATGCGGAGGGTATCGCTGAAGGAGTACTTCAGCCTTTGAGGCTTCGGTATTGGTTGAGATGTAAGTGCTGAGGGATGTCCGGCTATGACACGCATCAGCATTGTCATCGTGCTTCTTCGTCTTTGGCGCGATCTTTTACTGAAGCATAGTTTGTTGAGGAACCCTTCTTTCTGGGCCAAGGTGTGTTATTTAGGCCTTAATGGGCCTTGATATCATTAGTGATGTTAATTATGTTATTAATCTAATACTTTTGCAATTTCTGTTGCATGTAGTTAAGGAAATTATTTACTCAGATAATGGAGTTACAATGACAACATCAAAGGTTTTTTACCTTTAAGCTTTTGGGAATGAAATGCGGTAATTTTCATGCTATTAGATTAATGGGAATGTAAAAATAACAGTAGAAAAATAATAACAGAGTTTGGCCAATTTTGCCCATCTTTCCCAAGGTCGGCCGATTCACTTACTAATGATATTAAGGCCATAATAGGCCTTGATATCATTAGTGATGTTAATTATGTTATTAATCTAATACTTTTACAATTTCTGTTGCATGTAGTTAAGGAAATTATTTACTCAGATAATGGAGTTACAGTGACAACATCAAAGGTTTTTACATTTAAGCTTTTGGGAATGAAATGCGGTAATTTTCATGCTATTAGATTAATCGGAATGTAAAAATAATAGTAGAAAAATAATAACAAAGTTTGGCCAATTTTGCCCATCTTTCCACAGTTCGATCGATTCACTTACAAAACACTCACCTCACACACAACAATCCTAAAATTGTTTTAGAGAAAATCTCTTAAAAAAACCCCTTAAGACGTAATCAAATGCAAAAAAGTTATTCATAGTAGGTGATAATAAAACGGTAGAAGCCCATACGCGTGAGGCCCATTCAACCCACTAACTAGGCTATTAAAGGTAACCATTAGATTAAATCGTAATAAACGGTGACTGTTACTAACCTTAATTAACCTTAATGTGGCTGCCTAAGATTTGATCAAGTGGCACCATCCTATTAGATATAGAATCCACTAATCTACTGTAAAAAAAGACACAAACCCCCATGAAATGTATTAATTCCATTACTAATCATTGTTCTTGATTACCTTCTTACCATGTCCTAACTTAGGCATCAGAGTGGCTTCGTCGGCAAGCCTGGCCTAGCCATCTAACACCTACTATTTTACAAATTGACCAACGATATTAGCAAGGGAGACCATCTTCAATGCTCTTTGATACCATTTAGAGCGTTGAGCTTGGACAAAAGACCTATTCTATACTGAAACCCTAGTTCTTTATCATTTGTTTGGAAGAATGAGTGAAAGAGATACCTTGAAGAACATCGTAATGGAAACCGACCTTGAAAAGACACCTGAGCATTCACCGAGCACACTGATGCCTCCACCAAGGTTCATGGCATGATAGATACTAACAAGTTCAAGCTCGGCACAACAACATACCAATCCTAATCAAAGATCCAAAGACACATCGGGGGAACGAGATTCCTTTCAGGTCAATTCCAAAGAGAGAGATAGGCATTTTGAACTCATCCAACAAGAAGGAAACTTAGTTGAGATGAAATTCCTAACAAGCTTGACAAAGCAAAATTTATATGTGACCGAGAGGTTCAAGGGACTGTTAATCAAATGAATAACCAAATGGCACAAATATTGACCGGCCAAGAGAGATTGCTAGGATTAGAAAGGAGATTATTTCAATTAGCCCCTCTTACTTTAGATCTCACAGCAGCCGATAATAGTCTCGGAGTAATGTATATAGAAGAAGCAAAACACCGCCACGGCCTTCAATGCGGACTATGCCCCCATTGAGTGAGCTAAGAGGTACATAGAGATATCTTGAAGCCATATAAAATCCCAACAATGAGAGCAGTCACGAAGGGAGCCATCTCCAGTGGAACGTAGCCAACCTCATCCTTAAAGGAGAGAGATATCAGAACATCGGCGTACATCGAGACATTTAAGGTCAAGGGAAGCTGATGAGTATGATAGGACCGTAAGAGGAAACCGATCAACCTCACCCTAGGAATCTATACACTCCACAAAAGTTGTTGATGGAGGGGGGAGCGAGCTCGGTCAAGAAATGTTACAACCACAACTAAGGATAATGCCCAGCCGGCAATAAGCGCAAGTGAAGAGGCATTTCCAAACAAATTTTTGAAGTGCGTCTGTGGGATGTTTTTTTATTTTAGAATTGACCTAGTAATATCAGAGGTCAAGGTTACTTATTCACCATTTTCCACCGAAGTCATGCAAGAGTCATTCTCCAAGAAATTCCATTACCCTATGATAATAAAGTACAATGGAGAAGGAGATTCTACTCAGCACATAAAAGTCTTTCCAAATCCTTGTTCACAACCGATGCTACAGATTCAATGATGTGTAAACTCTTCCCTTCAACATTGATAGGACTAAGCCTATTCTGGTTTGAATCACTGAAACCTGGATAAATATTGAATTTCAACCAGCTAGCCAAGGAATTTTGTCTCTTCTTCGTAACTTTGATCCCACAAACTAGGTCGGTTCCAAGAGTTATAGTTGATAAAACAAGGGAAGCATGAACCTGTGGAAGATTACATCGAGTACTTCTAGAAGACATTGGTGCACATCAAAGTTTGCAATGTAGATGTGGCGGTGGATATACTTGGATAAAACACAAGGAATGCAGACTTAATGAAAGACCTATTCACAAAAATGCCAACCTCTCTAGTCAGAATTATGAGTAGGGCGAGAAGCTGGATTTCATATGATGAGATTCAAAGATAGTCGAGCCTAATTACAACTACTGCTATGCCAAGTATGATGACAACATTCAGACCGCAGGTACAAAATTGAAAGATTACATGCAATCGAAAACCCCAAATGACCTTATACCTTTATGGGTGTCTAAGAGACCCCTAGATCGCCAATTGCAGCATATTTATTTGAAATAAAACCATCATTAATTCAAATGATTAGCAATAATGTGCAATACTATGGTCTACCCAATGAAAATCCCAATTCTCACATTGCAAACTTTTTAGAAGTCTGTGATACTTTCAAAATGCCCAATGTTCCTGATGAAGCAGTTAAACTTCGTTTATTCCCATTTACACTCTGTGATAAAGTGAAAATTTGGTTGAATTCACTACCCCCAAATTCAATCACTACTTGGAACCAATTAGCCCAAGACTTTCTGACTAAATATTTTCCTTTAGCAAAAACTGCAAGACTCATTAAAGAAATCACTTCCTTTACCTAGAAGGATAGTGAATCTTTATATGAAACCTGGGAACGTTATAAGGAACTTCAGCGAGTTTGTCCTCATCATGGTTTACCCTAGAATGTGATTCTATAAACTTTCTACAATGGAATAAATCATGCTACAAGAGGAGCAATTGATGCTATGGCCGCGGGATCTCTTATGAAGAAAACTAGTTAAGAAGCTTTTGGTCTTTTAGAAGATATGGTAGGTAACAATAGTAAAGTGCCAATGGAGAGAGTACAAGTAAGTATTACTAATCCTTCTCATTCACATGCTGCATCTACATTATCTAGTTCAGTTAAAGAGGTTAATGAATTAGATTCTATTTCTGTTATGCAAGCACAAATATCAGCTTTATCTAATAAGATAGATAACGTGCATATAAATAAGAGTAACCCTTTGACATTTGAAAATTGTGGTCAAATTGGACACACTGCTTTTGAGTGTAACTTTAACCCATGTGTAGGGGAGCAATTAAGTTATGTTCAAAGTTAAGGGAATTCTTATGGCAATAATTGAAATAATTATAGGAATTCTAATTGGAAGTATGGTGATAATCAACAAAAGAATTATCAGGGTGCTGATAGAATAGGGCAATTAATAAGTAAGATAAACAAGTTTCTAGAAGGAGTTTGTAATAAACAATCAGAGTCTGAAGAATGTTACAAGAAGTTAGAGAATAAGATGGATCAAATGTTTAAAAATCAATCATCTTCCATTCATAATTTGAAAATACAAGTTGGTCAATTAGCGAGTGTTATTCCATCTAGAGGAAAATGCCATTTACCTAGTAACACAGAAGGAAATCCTAAGGAAAATGTGAATGCTATAGCCCTTCGTAGTGGTAAATTACTAGATAACCCAAATCCTTCGTGTATGCTTGCTAATGCTGTTGTTGAAGTGCCGGATGATTATCTGAGTAAATCCAATGATAAAGCAGGAGTGGATAAACAACCTAAATCTAGAAAGGTTAATCCTCCTCAACCACCATTTCCACAAAGAATGAAGAAGAAGAATGAGGATAAGCAATTCATCAAGTTCATCAACAAACTTAAAGGTCTGGAAATCAATCTCTCATTCATTGAAGCCATTACTCATATTCCTAACTACGATAAGTTTATTAAAGAACTTTTATCTCGTAAACGTAGTTTAGAAGGAATATCAAAAGTATCTTTAACTGAAGACTGTATTAAAATAATAACTGCTACAATGCCCACTAAACATAAAGATCTAGGAAGTTTCATAATTCCATGTAAACTTGGAAATATTTCTTTTCCAAAATGTTTATGTGATCTTGGGGCTAGTATAAACCTTATGCCTTTATCGATCTTCTAAGAGTTGAAGCTTGATGATGAATTTAAAAGGACAAATATGGTCTTGCAATTGGCCGACCAGTCTATTAAACATCCTTATGGCATAATAGAAGATGTGCTAGTTAAAGTGGATAAATTTGTTTTTCCAACAGACTTTGTTGTGCTAGATTTTGCATATGATGAAAAGTATCCTATAATCTTAGGAAGACCTTTTATACATACTGGTAAAGCATTGATAGATGTTTCAGAAGGTAAAATTAAGTTAAGGATAGGTGATGATACTGTAGAATTTAACATGGGTAAAGCTGATAAATATCCAATGGATGAAGATATATGCATGAAACTTGACTTGAATGATGCTTGCATCTAAGAGGTT
Organism: Euphorbia schlechtendalii; assembly: GCA_949673415.1. Classification (NCBI taxonomy): domain Eukaryota; kingdom Viridiplantae; phylum Streptophyta; class Magnoliopsida; order Malpighiales; family Euphorbiaceae; genus Euphorbia; species Euphorbia schlechtendalii. The sequence continues at coordinate 10,959 of CATIWQ010003912.1, forward strand.
GTTAAGTTAGTTTCATCCAGGAATATGAAGTCAAAGGAGTTGAAAGACTCCATGATCTCTAAATCTCTTATATTTTCCTAACATATATATATATATATATATATATAATATAGTAGTATATATTTTTATTAGTGTAGATTTTCGAATAAAAGAAAAGTACAAAAATTTTGGATTTTGGCATATCGCGACTGCGACATGAATCGCGCTCATGATCAATATGGTCTGAACTCTCTGTTTCTATATAAGAGAGAGTCTGATCACTACTAACCTTCGTGACCGTGACCCGTGCGATATGCACAGCAGTTACTGCTGTAACAGCTATATTTTAACGGTTATATATATATCCGTTGGAAAAGCAATTAATACCCTATTTTCTATATAAATAACCACTTTTCCTAGTTTATTTTCACAAACCACTTTTCCTAGTTTATTTTCACAAAAACTCTTTTTCACAATCTCAATCCCTTTGCAAAAACAAGTTTTCTGTCTTTCAAATCTGTGTTTCAAAATTCTTGAATTCCATTCTAATGGCACTGAAGAAACCAACATCATCAAAGTGGAAGAGCAAAGTGGTGAATCAACAAAATGAATTTGGTTGTCCCTTTCCAATCTATAGTGAAGAAGAAGTTGAAAGATACTTGAGAATTAAGAACTTCGATTTTCACTGTATGCTTTTCTATGATCCTACTTTTGCTATTGATGTTGGGATTTACACGGAAGTGGAGGAGTATGTTTCGCTATTTGGATTGGAGAAGTTTGTGAATATGTGATTTCCTTTTATCAAGGAATGGGTCCTCGAATTCTTGGTTACTTTTGCTGAAGATGGGAATATCTTGAAAAGGAAATTCAGGAATGGAGGAGAAGAATATAAGCGCACTATGATGGTTTTAATCAAATGGTTTGGTTTGGGAGAAAATTTTGATGAGATTGAGAAAGATGAAGATTATGAATTAATGGATGTTTGGACTGAGTTAACAGGATTAGATCGATACGATGTCAAAAACTCATCCAACAAAAACATCCAAAGTAATAGCCTTCTCTACCTTCACAAGTTTATTTCTCAAAGTCTTTTCTTTCGACATGAAACAACTAAGGTGTCAATGAAGGACTTGGAAATATTGGAGTGCGTAGTTTCAACCAAAATTTCCTATGTATATGATGGAATCCATCACTAGTCTTACTACACATAAAAAGGCTAGAGTTGGAGGTGCAAATGCAATTTGTGGGCTAATTTTGGGGGCAAAGAATCGATTACCGTACTAGTATAAAGGAGAAATTTAATTTTATGGGAGGAGTGTATATGAAACGGGTAAGATTAGTTAAAGAAGAAGGAGGAAAGTTTACATTTTTACCCTATGAAGTAAGGGTAAGGAAGCGTAGACCGATAGATGAATCTACATATCAAGAAAACCAACAAGAAGAAGATGTTGAAGAAGTTCAATTCGAAAGTAGTAATTCAAAACAAGCCTCGGGAAGTATAAATGATACTTGGAGAGGAAACTTTGTAAAAGATGTCGATTAAGCATGCCTAGACATTACCTCAATACAGCAAGATGTTCGTCAACTGACAAAATCCAACATTTCATTGAACCGCAAGTTGAATACATGTTTCAGAATGTAGAATATGGAAATCTCGCCGAGCCCTCCAGATTCAAGTTCCAATGAATAAAACGGGTTCAAATTCTTTTTCTTTTATTTAATTTTATTTTCTTTTCAGCTGTGTTTTTAGACTAGGTTTATATTTTAATAAATTCTTCCATAATGAGGACATTGTGTGCTTTAGTGTGGGGGGATGGCAATTGTAAATCCCAAAAATCCAAAAAAATTAAAAATCGAAGAATTTGAAAATTTTTCTTGATTTATTGTTATTTATACATTATCCATACCTATACTATACTAACAATTGTCCAATGTTATTTTGAGTGTTAGGTATTACAAGTTTGATGTTAGTGCAAACTTCGGACAAAATTTTTATTTCGAATTTGAGCGCATGTTGAATTTGAGTGTTATTAGCACAATATTTATCAATTTGGCAAGGATGAGTGGTGAGTAACATTCAAAAGCAACATTCCAAGTGAGTTTCGATTTACATTTCAATGCAACATGAATTAGTATAAGTTGTATAGTTTTAGTTTAATGCTACCGATAAGTTTAAGTGGAGTAATATATAGCATTTTTCTTACTATGAGTTTTATATGCAAATCTGGAATAAGTCCTATAAGTATTGAGTGTGTTTGAAGTGTTTGGAAACTATAGCCATAATACTTTGAAATTAATCAATAAAGGATGAGGGTATTGAGAGAAAAAATCAAAAGAAAGAGAGGATAACCAATGAGTTATGCAAAAGGTAATGAATGGTACGAAGCAGAAACTACAACCATTCATTGAGTGAAAAAAGAAAAAGAAAGCATATCATGAAAAATGGGTGCAAAGTACAAAGTACTTCAAAAACATATGCTTAAAAGAAAAAAAAAGAGAGAACGTGGTATGGAGCATAAAATGCAACCACTGAAAAAAGGGGAGAGCGGTATGGAGTATAAAATGCAACCACTAAGAGTGTTTTAGCATCCTAGGTTACCTAAAAATGCATTGAGAGAAAATTATTCAAAGTGTGCTTTCTATGTCCTTTATGCTTTATACTATGCTTAAGAGAAAGAAATATTCGAGTATGCATATAATGCTTATATGAAGATGCGATTCGGTTGAACCTCCATTAAGAGCAAAGGTATGCAACTAGATTATATGAATTGCACATTACTAATTTTTGGGAAATTTCAGACTTCTACTTGAATCTTATGCAACGTGGGAATGTGGTTCTCACTACAATAGTCTTTTGCCAAATAAGTTACGAACTTGGATAACTAATTTATACACTTATGTTGAATTTACCTTGAGGACAAGGCAAAAGTTAAGTGTGGAGGTGTGATAAGTGTATAATTACACTTATTATCATGATAATTTTACACATTAAACATTATAGTTTAAGTCATTTTTATACTTCATATAAAAGATTTCACATGTGGTATGTAGTTGTTTTTTATGCAAATGCAAGTACCAGGTAAATCTTGGAAGTAAAATGATTAAAGTTGGAAATCTATGAAAAAAGAGTGAAAAAGGTGTAAAAAGATGCATGGAATTTAAGGATTTGGCAAAGGATCGAAGATGTCAAAGATCAGTAGAAATCGCAAAGAGGATCATGTGAAAAAAGGCATATCACGATCGTGACACACATATCGTTGTCGCGACTTGTTAACTTTCACAACAGAAATTTGCCAACCAAGTATTCACGGCTGTGACAATCATTCGCTGTCAAGACCTTGACAATTTTTTGATCAACTCTTCTCTTCTTTCAACTGTTGGATAAGACCGATCAACCGCCATCAACCACCATCAACTACCAAATGAAAAGACACCTTTTGGAAGTCAACCAATCATGAAATAGTGCCTTTCCATTGTGGATAAGATCAAACCAATTCAACCAATCACAATGAAGCGGTGTATTCTTCACCAATGGACATGACTCTTCATTTAGATAGATGTAACCCTTCACACTCTATAAATAGGCTCCTAACTCAACCAATTTTGTAGAGAATGGAACGTGGTGGATTATGTGGTGTGGCATGAGTGATAAGTGTGTCGCATAGATAGAGAGTAAAAATATCTAGATTTTGCTACCTTCATAAGTTTTAGCGAGAAAATGTATAAGTGATTCAAACTTTATTCCGATCACTAGATTTCTCTACATATTCAAGCTATTGTTGTATAAGTGTAATTGCAAATCACTTATCTATAAAAGTTTTCATTCTTCAATATTTGTTTATTCGATATTTAAAAAGAATAGCATCCTAGCGGAGGTTCTATACGAGTCAAGACCGAATTCAAAGCAGACGCAGGAATTGCGGGAATTGACGACTCCCATTAAAAAGTGGATACGGTTTGATCAATTTTAGCTTTCACTTGCATACCTTACAACTTTGCTTTGCTTTCTACTTACACTTTCTATTTCGAAGTTTATGATATGTCTATCTGTCATAATGTGTATTTCGTGTTGATTCTTTTATATTAATCAAGTTATATGCTTTTGAGTTAACTTTAAGAGTAGTTTCGGGGTTAATGAGATTGTGTATAATCACTGGATCTGTGATTATAACACTGTTTAGTGAGCCGGCATTTTTGGAATGGTAACTTGCTAAATATAGCTATGTGAGAGCGACCCGTACTAAGCATAGTAATATTGTTATCCAAGTTTTTATAATCGTCTTAATTCATTTGCACTAGATTTAGAAAAGTCATTTCATGTGTTGCTCCTTAGTGAATAATTGAATATCTGAGTGTATAGAATCGAATCTGTTAAATTAATCTAGTGTACGTAATATCTTTAATGATTTTGCATGTTTTCTTTGCTATACTTGTTCGTAGGGAATATTTATATACTTTTGATCTTCTGTTGTCTATTTATCCATTATTCCAATTCTCCAAAGTAAATTACGTGATTTTCTTTTGTTCCATTCCTCTTGTTGATCTTTAGAACTAGTTCCTTCCCTGTGGGATCGATATCTTTTAAAACTACATCGTAACTGTATACTTGCAGTGGTCACCATTTTTCTATTCAGATAATCTGTATTGATAACACATGTTCGTATTTTGAACTCTTATCTTATCGGTAGGAAAGTGGGAGATAAGGTTTTTAGCTTCTTTATAAAATATAAATCCTCGGAGTCAGTAGATTCAAAACCTTGCGAACAAGTTTTTAGTGCTGTTTCTGGGGATAAGTCTTTCGAAACGAGTATAACCAAAAACTTTGCGATCAATTACCAATGTTGCTCAATATCTAACAGCGAAAACACTATGGGATGACTTAGCCACCACATATGGAAGTGGGGGCGACTCATTCGAAATTTATGAACTCCACCGAAGGGCGAGCACATTAAGGTAAAATAGTGAGTCTCTTGAAGAACTATGGAATAAATTACAGAGTATATGGATGAGCATAGACTGAAAATTACCAAATCCCATGAAGGATTCTGATGAAATATAAAAATACAATCAAATTGTAGCTGAACAAAGATTGTACCAATTTCTCATAGCCATAGACAATCAGCATGAAACAGTAAAGAGGGACATCCTTAAACAGGATCCCCCTTCCATCAGTAGAGGTAGCATACACGATGGTAAGGAGAGAAATTGCAAGGCAACTGATTCTAAGGAACAAAACTAGTGGAGAAATCATATCCCTAAGAGAAATTCGAGCAGGCTTAGCAACGAAATCACAAGGCAACAAAATTGATTTAAAGCCGGAAAGAGACACCGCTCAGATTTCACTGAAATGTAGTGGAAGCCATGATCGTTGGATCACTCAGAATCTAATGAAGCGTAGTGGAAAACATCACAACAAGAAGATAAATCAAAGCTTTTTGTACTCATTGCAAAAAACACAAACATACAAGAGAAGAATGCTTTGAGTTAGTGGGTTACTAGCTATGGTGGAAAGATCGAAAAAAAGGTAAAGCTCAAATAGCCATTGGAGCATCAGAAGGGATAGAGGACAACCAACTCACCATCGGTAACCGCGAGGTCACCAGGAGTGGTGACAGCTGTCGCAATACCGAAGGGCCCATAAATTTCGGTAAAAAACATGGCGGTAACAGTCAAGGCAGAAGTAGAAACATAGAAGGCAACGGTAATGACTCAAACGCTAAATTAGGGGGAGAGGAGAAATATGCAGCCAATTTAAATACCCACTCAAAATCTTATATATGCTACCAAATAAATCCCCACACAAACCCATGTATTTATCCCACCCATAATTGCACCCAACCAAAACAGACCCTCACATTAAAGCCCACCCACCTGTAGCCCATCTATCCACTCAATCAGACATTTTTTAAATAACCTAGGTCCACTAACCCATCTAAATCAATTAAACCCAAAACACCCAAGCCCATCCATTCATTCAGCCATTTTTCCCCAAACCCAATCCCACAAAACCCAAATTCACAATCCCAAGCCCATCAAAAGACCTATCAACCAAGATCCTATAGAAACACCCAACGGATATTGGATTGTGGAGCCACAGACACCATGACCTATGACATATCCGACCTTGTTGAACCTAAATTTCCTTCTCGAACCCATATTGAAACTGCAAACAGGAGCCTAGCTGAAGTTCAGGGAGAGGAATCCATTACTCTCTCTTCGAAAATTACCTTAAACAACTACCTTTATGTTCCCTCTTTATCTTGCAAATTACTATCTTTGAGTCATTTAACTCGAGAACTTAATTGCGTAGTCCTAATATATCCCAAATTTTGCCTTTTACAAGACATTCATATGAGGGAGATCATTGGGCTTGGTACTGAGCGAAGAGGTCTGTACTATGTTGATGACATAACTCATCAAGGTGCTACCTTACTTTCTCAAGGAAAACATCACACCCAAGTTTGGTTATGGCACCGACTTCTAGGTCATCCATCTCTTAGCTACCTTCGTTTATTATTCCCCTCAATTTTTAAAACTAATAATACGAGTTTAACTTGTGAGACTTGTGTTCTAGCAAAAAGTCATAGAAATACCTTTGTTTCCAATAATACTAGAGTGAAAGACATGTTTTCTTTAATACACTCGGATGTTTGGGGCCCATCACCATCATCTCATGGTTTTTCATACATTGTATTATTTATCGATGACTACTCTCGGATGACATGGGTTTACTTTCTAAAACATAAATCTGAGGTGTATGACAAATTTGTTCACTTCTTTCACATGATCCAAACCCAATTCAAGAAGATAATTCAAATTCTTCATTCCGACAATGGGGGGGAATATGTTTACCATGAAATGAAATTTTGTTTCCAAACCAACGACCTTATCCACCAAAAACCTGCCTGAATACACCTCAACAAAATGGAGCCATTGAATGAAAAAACAGTATACTTCTTGAAATGACACGATCCATAATGATTGAGTTCAATGCCCCAAAATTTCTCTGTCCAAAAGCAATCGCCACATCTGCATACCTCCTCAATCGCCTACCTACCAAAATATTAGACCATAAAACACCACTCCGAACCCTTGAAACCAAAAGACAAATACCATCCCACCTCACCCTTCCGCCACAGATATTCAGTTGCTCTATATTTATGCGCATTCCGAAAAATGACAGATCCAAACTTGACCCATGTGCCATTAAATGTGTATTTGTTGGATATGCATCCCATCAGAAAGGATATCGATGCTATAGCCCAACCCATCATCGAATGCATGTCACCATGGACTGCACCTTTCTTGAGTCTGAATATTACTATCTTAACCAAACTCGTGACCAGGGGGAGAACAAATCTAGCTCACTCGATTGGTTAGAAATAATCGATCCAACTCCAAACTCATCCAAACAAACCTCATTCCTTGAACCACCCAAGACTCCAACTATAAGATCACCTCAAGAGTTATGAATCAATGAAGAATAGACCGACAATCTCGTACCCACCAATGATTCACCTTCTTATGATGTCCAACAAGAGGTAAATGATGCTCTAAGCCCAATTTCCATGGTCGAATTAGGCACTAACCTTGAATCTCCAAGAAGAGATGTGTTTTCTTTGCCTCGTAGGAGTAATCAAGGAGTACCGCCCATGAGATTTACACCAGAACATATTCCCCATTCCTCGTTCTAGTAGATATCCAATGGGAAACCTAGTAAGAGGGAGTTTATCAAAGGAAGCAAAAGCATTTACTTGACACTCTATGCTCAAGAAATTCCAACAACCGCTCATGAGGTAAAACAGAAGAAAGAGTGGACAAGGGCCATGAATGTAGAAATGGAGGCACTAAAATGAAATGGCACCTAGAAGAGATGTAGAATTTCATCCGGAAAGAAGCCAGTAGGATGCAAGTGGGTCTTTACAATCAAGTACAAAGCCAACGGTACTATAGAATGATATAAAGCTCAACTTGTGGCAAAGGGGTACACACAAACGTATGGAATTGACTATTCCAAAACTTTCTCTCTAGTGGAAAAGATCGATACAATTCGGGTTTTGTTCACAGTTGCAGCACATAAGGACTGGCCACTACACCAATTTCTGCATGGCATCTTGGAAGAAGAAGTTTACATGGAACCCCCACCAAGCTTTACTTATGAATTTGAGAAAGGTGAAGTGTGCAAACTTCAAAAAGCCTTATATGGGCTAAAACAATCCCTACGAGCCTGGTTCGGAAGATTCACAGTAGTAATGAAGCAGTATGGGTATAAACAGAGTAACTCTAATCACACTCTGTTCTTGAAGAAGAAAGGAAACTTGATCATATGTTTGATAATTTATGTAGACGACATGATTATAACAGGTAGTAATACCAAGGAAATTGCAAATCTAAGGAGAAACTTGTTCACAGACTTCGAGATGAAAGATCTAAGAGGATTGAAATACTTCTTGGGGATAGAGGTACTGCGATCAAAGAAAGGAATATTCATATCTCAAAAGAAGTACATCCTTAATCTCCTTACAAAAATAGAAATTGTAGACTGTAGACCAGTGGACTCTCCAATGTAGATAAATCATGGGCTGAAAATCAATGGGAGTACCAATGAAGCTGAGAAAGACAGATACTAACGGCTTGTGGGTAAACTAATCTACTTATCTCACACCCGGCCTAACATAGCTTATGTAGTTGGAGTGGTAAGTCAATTTATGCACCAACCACAAGAAGGGTATATGGAGGCGATCATGAGAATTCTGTAGTATCTAAAGGGCACACCAGGCCATGGGATCATCTTCAGAAAAAATGGGCACTTAGATGTAGATGCTTATACTAATGCAGACTGGGCTGGCAATCTAAATGATCGAAAATTAACAGCGGGGTACTTCACCATGGTTGGAGGAAACCTAGTGACGTGGAGGAGTAAAAAGCAAAAGGTAGTAGCATTATCAAGCGCAGAAGCAGAATTCCCAGGAATTGCCAAGGGTATAACCGAAATAATATGGATTAGAAAATTGATGATAGTAATCGGTTTTCCACCCTCTAGCCTAAGTAAACTCATGTGCAACAACAAAGCAGCAATCAATATCTTAGAAAACCTGGTGCAACATGATAGAACCAAACATTTGGAAATTGATCGACACTTCATAAAGGAAAAGTTAGAAGATGGTAAAATTGAGCTACCCTTTGTGAGATCAAAGGATCAGCTAGCAGACATCCTTACTAAAGCCATCTCGGGACGAAGCTTTCTTGACGTTCTCACCAAATTAAGTATTGGCGACCCTACTACTTAATTTAAGGGGGAGTGTTAGGAAATCAAACCAAGATAACAAAGAATCAAGTCAAAGCCATAAATAAGGAACAAACTCAAGAAATCAACATCAATGCTATTTATTGTAATTAATCTTATTTCCATTACAATAGTCAACTGTATAGTATAAATAGAGGAATGTATTACACAAGTATAATCAATCAAAAACAATTCTCCAACTATCTATTCTAAATTACTATAAGTGCTAACTCAACAGCATGTATATATACATGCATGCATGTATATCTAAACACAGAAAACACCAATCTTATTTTATCTTTTGAAGTTGAATTAAATAAAAAAAGTTATATGCAAATGTAGGTCAAATGAAATGGATACATTATTTATTGGTCATTACTTTTAACCTATGTAGTAGTTTTTCTATGTAGATTCTAAAATATAAAAAATTTCTATCTTTTAATTCTTTCATAATTAGCCCCATACTTAAACCAAATTGTGAGAACAGGATTTCACTCCCAACTCGCGAGTTCGATGATGAAGCTGTAATATTTTCCCTTGTTAGCTTTTTAAATTTTGCAAGGTCCTGAAATCGTCTGGGAATCATTTGCCTTGTTTCTTTAGGCCTCCTATTCCTTAAAAAAGACCATTTTAGAAGGAAAAAGCCTAGTCTGGCCATGTTTAGTTAACGACATCGCAATGTTGTTAACGACATAGCCAATGTCGTTAACGATATTGCCAATGTCATTAACGACATTACATTGATAGCAGAACTAGAATTGCACTTTGTGGACTTTTTCAGCCAAAAAATCAAATTTTTACCACTTGCTCGGATTCCATCATTGAAATACAGCTGCCACATCCCACTAAAGACTTTGGATCACCAACATTTGCATAGGGATGAGGATTTAAGTTGAAAAAATGAAAAGAAGAAAAATCAAACTTGGACTCTTTTTTTTTCAGATTGAAGGGGGCTCTCTCTCTTTAAGAGAGCTGAGTTCCAGCACATTGAAAAAGAGAGAGAACACATTTTAGAAGAAATTTTTATAACAAAAGAGAGAAAAGTAATCTTAAGAGAAAATTTTCCTTTGAAGTTATCTTGATTCCTAAGTATTTCAAATGCATCTTAAGAGTTTTCATAACAAAAGAATCATCTTTTAATCTCTTCAAACTTGTATTTCTATAACTTGAGTGTGTAAGTTCATGGATAGGGCATGAACTTGGGTTATTTCGGGTCATTTAGGCAAAATTCAAGGTTTAGTTCACTTGTTTTGGAAAGTGAGGTATATTGAGAGTTTAAAGAAAACTTGAGGTTTAGAGTTCTTTTTGAGGCATTTGGCACTGAGTTCTGGATCAATAGAACTTGGTTCAAGTGTCTATAACAAGTATTTTCATTCATTTCAAAAGTTTTTTTAATCTCTAAAAAAGATTTCAATAATTTTCTAAGTTTTAAGTTTTCGAAAGTCTAAACTCTAGAGAAGAAGGATTTCTACATCCTTTCTTCCTCTTGTTGAGACTCACATTTGGAGAGTTCTGACTCTCTTCATAAAAGAGTATCACTTACTCTTCATTTTTCGACAAAATCACAAACCGAACCAAAGAAACGAGGAGGAATTTTTGAGGATTCTTGTGGATCGAGTAAAGTGGATTCACGGTAATAGGGTATGCCTCTAAGTTCCTAGAGTTGTGCTTCACTTATTTGTATCATATGTACATGTGTTTATGTATGCAAAAATGTGGAAATTGTAATAAAATAGGAACTGCATGTATTCTGCCTATACAATGTCGTTAATGACATTACGATGTCGTTAACGACATCGCAATGCCGTTAACGATATTGTTGATGTCGTTAACGACATTAACTTCCAGGCAGAAAATATGCAGCATGTTTGTAAAATTTCCAGATTTCGAGTCATGTTCAGGAGGGTCAGTGGTGACCATTCAGGCCTAAAACCTGAGTTTTTAGTAACATGATGTGTATATGTGAAGATTTTACAAACTCGAGATTATCTCGAAGGGAGTTCGGACGGTTAGAGTCGATAGCTCGTCACCAGGATATTATTTTATCGACTTTAATGGTTTCCTCTTCGGAATGATTTTAATAATGTCACGATTTAAGCTTTTTGGACTTAGATTTGTTTTATGTTTACATTATTATGAAGTATGTTAGGAAATCCCGATGAAGGGAACCGAAGTTCCGTGATAACCGACTCGGCAAATATTCGCATGTGCTATTTTCACTAAAAATAGTTAAATAAACTTATGTGTATAAAATGAACCTTTTTTATGAAAAAGAAATTCCAAACTCCTTTCGATGATTTAAATCAGACTGCCTGGGTCTCGTAAAAATCAAAACGAACCTGCTTGCAACTATTTATGATGTTCCGTATTTGTGCTAACCTTTGTGGATGCAGGTAGTTTAGGGTAGATGAATGTTAGAATTTAATTTCCTTCAGATATCGCTTGTCATTTTGAAATCAAATGTAATATTTGTTGGACACCGATGTATTTTAGACGATTGAATCCCCTAGATTCTCGATGTCTTTAGGCAATTTGTAAAACCCCTAAACCAATGATGTAATTAATCTCCCTGTAGAATAGGCGCATTTAATTTCCTACGTGTTTACTTTCCGCAATTTACTTACCGTATTATGCATGTGTGATAAACTATAAACCGAAAATATCTAGTTTAGTTTGAATATTATAAACATGGTTTCTCTCATACTGTAATTTAACTCAAATGACGACGAAATAGATAACTCATCTCGGACCCCGAATCTCTATTTTATGGTATGGATTAGGCAAACGGATCTAAGCTGTACCAAATTTTCCTGGAAGAGCTGATCTGAGTGGTGACTCTATAACATAGACTAGGGAACCCGATCTTGAGTCTTTTAAGCTTGAAAAACACTTTTCAAAGCAAAACACTCTTTTCCAATGCGCTTTTCCAAAAGCAATCTTTTTTTCATCGAGCAGCGCAAGCAGCTCCTTTCGAAAGCCCCACGCCCCATCTCACGGGGCCGGCGCCTCGCAGTGACCACGTGGGTCAAACGTCGTCTGCTCACAGTGACGACTCCGCTGGGGATTATTTTTTAAAACTTAAAATGAGTTTGAAAGATTTTTAGATGAGTATTGAAAATTCGTCAAATGAGTTAATCCAAATTTAAAATATTGAACAAAAGCATGTGCATTAGATGGTTTAGCTTTTAAGATTAAGGTGCCCCTATTACCGTGAAGCTTGTGAAAGTATCATTTACGATCCCATGGTGACCAAAGATACCTAGCGGGTGGATCACTTATTGCCACATCGCATGGACCCTCTTGAACCTTTTTGGAACAAGGGGAGAAGTGTACCATAGTGTAACAAGAACCTTCTACATCAACAACCATGACTAAACTTATATAAGGAAACCGTAGATACTTCCCCTAGGTTTACCAAAACAAATGCATCTTTTTGTGCAGGTTCGTTCCTTAATACTTCGCGGTATTAAGATGAACCAAACTTAGATTTAGGAGCCTACCCCTTTTTCACGGGAGACATAAGGTTGGGAGTGATACGTTGTGTGCTATTTATTCATCACATTACCACGTTTGTTTGGCGTAAAGCATCATGCTAACCCACGATTTGTTGTGTAGACACAAATTATACACACACATGTCATTATCTCGATATTGTCTACCTAGAATTGGAAAGACACGATGAGACAGCGACACCTAGGGTTAGGACTACACATGACCAAGTTAGTGCTTATTAGGCACTCGAACCTCTATTCGCTTAAAATAATGGATTTCTAAACCTAGGATATAACACACCATTCTACCCGAACTTGAGCCTAGAACTAGAAGACGTGACAAGATAATGTCACCTAAGATAGGATCACCCTTAATTATAAGTAATGCTCAAACCTCTAGTTGCTTAGAACCACGAATTTCTAGGATATAACACACCGTTATACTCGAACTTGAGCCTAGAACTAGAAGACGCGATAAGACAGCGCTATGTAGGGCTAGGACCCCCATTTGTTAAGATAAGTCTTACTAAGCTCTCAAAGCTATGTCCGTTTAGAATTATGGATTTCTAAGCCTAGGGTATAACACATAGTTCTACCCGAACTTGAACCTAGAATTCGAAGGCACAACAAGACATTGTCACCTAGGGTAAGATCATCCTCGGTTATAGCAGTGCCCGCTCGACGCTCAAACCTCCGAAATCATGTACCATAGGGTATAACACATTATTTTACCCGAACTTGAATGTGTCGAGAGCAATCCATAATGATTAGTTCTCAAAATCAGAAGCGCATCATCACTTGGATAATGCGTGATTCCTTGTCATTTTGGTCCATTTTTTTCAAAAGGATTGGTAAACTTACCAACTTTTTTTTCACCAAAACGGCATCCCTTTACTATTACCACATAAACGGTAGAAGTAAACCTAAATTACGGTTTAGTTTGTTTCAAATGGATTGACAAACATATAACTTTCTAGCTTATTACCAACTTTTCTCGCCAAGACGGCATCCCTTCATTATAACACACTGGCAGTATAGTAAACCTGAGTTATGGTTATGAGTGGACGACAAGGAGTGATGGACCGAGAGCGCGCGAGATGAGAGGCGAGGTCCACGGGGGCATTTGGAAATGGGATTGCACTGGGTCGGGAACCCGGGAAAATGGTTTTGAAGAGAGGATGAAAACATTTTTTAGATTGGTTTGAACCCGAATCCGCTATCTCTTATTGTGGAGTCGCCACCTGGATCAGCTCTTTCCAGGAATTAGAGTCCCGTGAGGTTTAACATCTGGGGGACGGCCCAACAAGTCATAGAGATTCAGGTTCGGGATAAGTTGCTTATTTCTTATTGGATCCCATTAACTTACATCTACAGAAAACCGTATTTCTTAGTTCTACATATTCGCACTTAAGTCATTTTGAGGTTGAAATGCATGTTTTAACGCACATGCGGAAAGCTATAAATCCATACATCAAGCATTAAGTAAAGGCGAGAAGTAAATGCGAAAAAGTAAAGATTAAAGGTTACTGATAAGTGTATAATTACACTTATTATCATATTAATTTTATACATTAAACACTGTAGTTTTAGTCATTTTTATACTTCATATAAAAGATTTCACGTGGTATGTAGTTGTTTTTGATGCAAATGTAGATACTAGGTAAATGTTGGGAGTAAAATAAGCTAAAGTGGAATTCTATGAAAAAAGAGTGAAAAATGTGCAAAAAGATGCGTGGAACTTAAAGATTTGGCTTAGGATCGAAGCTGTCGAAGATCGGTGAAGTTACAAGAAGAATTCTGAGTAAAACTCAATTCATGGTCGCGATAATCATTCGCGATCGTGACTTGTTTACTTCAAAAATAGAAGATTGCCAATCAAAGATTCACAGTCGTGATATGTGTATCGCAGTCGCGACATGGATGGTTTTCTAGTATTATCTTTTTAACTAACAACCGCCAGATAAGCATGATCAACCGCCATCAACTGCCATCAACTACCAACGAACAGACACCTATCAAGAGTCAACCAATCATGAAAAGGTGCTTATCCATTGTGGATTATATCAAAGCATCTCAACCAATCACAATGAAGAGATACAATCTTTCACCAATGGACACAACCCTTCATTTGGATAGACGCAACCCTTTGAACTCTATAAATAGGGCTTCAAATCTCACAAATTTCATGGTGCATGGTGTCACATAGTGCAAAGAGACAGAAGGAAAATGTTAGAGTGAAAATATAGTGTGTATAAATAGAGAGTTCACTACGTTCTTAAGTGTTAGCGAGAAAATGTTTAAGTGATTCGAATCCTTGTTTCGATCACTAGATTTCTCTATATTCTTGAGCGATTGTTGTATAAGTGTACTTGCAAATC
>CATIWQ010003925.1:0-18851 GCA_949673415.1 Euphorbia schlechtendalii
CTATATTTCTAAAACATACGCCTCAGTCTCAAGTTATGGTTGATGACTCATTTCTTGAACTGTACACTCCTTATATGGTGATGGCCCACCTCACCGGGTCTCATGTGGTGAACTCAATCATATGTTGCAATAGTCGCCTTGATGTTGAGACAGCGTTCGCAATGTTGGCAGAGATATAGTCAAACGTATAACTACCCACTCCCTAGTAATACATAACGGATGAGGCTTGGACCAAATCTTCCTCTACTTTAGGGATCACGATCCCATTTTTGAATCCTCTAACTACCACAATTTGGGGAATCATCAGGAGTCTATAAATAGGAGAGAGCCTCTCACAATTAAAGGGTAATTACTCTGTACACATTTAATCCAATTTATCACTCATATTCGCAAACCTTTTCAATTTTTACTGACTTAGGCATCAGAGCCTCCCCAGGGGACAAGCCCTGACCCTTCAATCTCTTATTGTATTGCAGGAACAATCTATTTTGATCAATCTTATATTTTTGAAGTTCCACAAACACTCAGGCCAAATTTCTCTGAACTTTCAGTGGTGCGGTGAGCGTAGACTAAATTTACTTGCTCCGACGAGAATTTTAGTTCGCAACGCAACTTCATAGCAATTCGATAAGTATCCCTAGTAAAATATTATTATTATTGTCGAAATTTTGAATTAGCTATCGGTTTTTGTATTTTCATATATTTAAAAAATTCAATTGCAAAGACTACCATATTTTCTCTTTTAGTGCAAAACTACCATCCCAAAATGGTGGAAATGAACGACGACCACCATCTCTCTAACACCGGAGCTATGTAGAACATTCTCGAAGGCCTCATGGACACCAGGGGGCCAACCCCAACACCACCACGCATCACCATTCTACCCAACGCTTCAGAAAGTACAATATCCCGCTTGAACAACAATAGGTCATCAGAATGGGTTTCATGGAGCAATACAATGTAGGGGTGCCTACCATCCAAGGAATCCCCAATGACGGGCCAAATCTCCAAAACCTAGCTAGGGAGTTGTTCCCACCCCAATGATAACCAGGTGGTAACCGTGGATATCGAGACACATGCTGTGGTCCCTATTGATGGGGCCCCGTAGATAGCAATGACCATTCCTCAAACAAGCATCGCTTTAAACCCTGCAATGTAGGCACAAATTTTGGCAATGTTCCAAGCCTCCAACACCCTTGGAAGTAACGCCTATTTCCCGGTCGGAGCATCAACGCCACCGATGGGAATGCACTTGCCCTATGCTTATGGACCCACCCATCAACCTGGATGAACCCCTATTCCCAAGCCTCAGGCGTTCCATCCCACCAACCCTCTGGATCCGAGCTGGCTGATAGTGCCAACAAAGGGGATTATAACTCAGAGATTGACCCCAAGCTACGAGGAAACCTTAAGAAGCTGCTTAAAGATCTAGCGATGCCATACCAGGAATCCTTGGTAGTAAAGAGGTTCTCCCCATTCACCAAAAAGATCTTAGGAGTCTAGCTAAACCCATATTTCATTACCCCTATCTTTGCAAAACTGTATGATGATCGAGATAACACGGTAATACATGTGAAGCACTACATAAATAGGATGGAAATGATGTATGCCCCAAAAGCCTATATATGCCGGTACTTAGAGCAAACGCTAACCACCCCAGCCGCATATTGGTTTCACAAGCTGAAACCCAACTCCATCAATTCTTGGGACTAGCTAAGCCGGTAACTCCATGAGGTTATTCAGGAGCCAAATGATTCACTCAAGTCCTATATCCACCGCTTTAATGAGGTCTGCATCAGCATGGATGATCTCGATTTTAGCACTGCCAAGGAAGCCCTCATTCGAGGAACGAGGAATGACAGGCTCCACGTAGATATCATTACAAGAAGGCCCAGGGACACCACTCAGATGATATCCAAGGCAAAATGCATGATCCAGGAGGATGAAATGAATAGATCTAGAAGAGGTAAGGGAGGGTGAAGAAAGGCACTCCGATCGAAGGGATGATCGATCGACCAGAAAACCCTCTCACCTTTAAAAGAAAGACGTCTTACGAGCTAACAAGCCAGCTTTGAACTCCCCACTCAGCCAAATACTGATAGTAATAAAGAAGACCAATGAAAAAAGAAACGTGAGATTCCCCAAGGTACTAGAAGGTCAGATGGTGGGCCGAAACCTAGACAGTCACTATGAATTTCATCGAGCTAGGGGACATTATATGAACGATTGCTGAATGCTAGTTGATGAAGTAAACACCCTAATCCGAGCTGGAAAATTTGGCCAATTTGTAAAAGGGATCACAAGAGAAGATAAGAAAGATGCCCTAGAAGCATCCAAGCCGAGGGACAGTAAAGCATAGATTGTGAAAGGGACAATAATGGTAATAGTGGGAGGCCTGATGTTCGAGTCACCCTCCAAGAAACCCAAGGCAATAGACCTGACAGGATGAGATGCAAACTTTTTAAAGCCTGCCAAAGGCATTCATTGGTAGAAAAGCTTCAAGCGAATTCCTTGATCATTGAAACGCTAACCTAAAGTTACATAGTGAAAAGGGTCCTAATCAACACAAGGAGTTTGGTCAACTTGATACCCAAATCAGTATTGAGGTGGCTAAACATCCATCTTCGAAGAATTCAGCCATGATATAATCCTCTAGTGGGATTCGGGGGCCAGTTCATCCCATCAATAGGATAAGTCACCTTGAAGGTGGATGTTGGTCCTTATACGACTTATAAACAACAGCAGAGGGGGTGAATGCGATACTCAGTTACTTTTAATTTTTATAACAATTTTTAACCAAGTTAAGCTTTAAATGCGTGTTGAGATATACGATGCTGAGTGCTTTAAAACTTACAAACTATTCAACTATGCTGGACAGTTTATCTTCAATTCCTTGCTGAGTTCCTACTCAACATGAATTTGTTTTTCAAGCAAAAATGATTTAGAACAGAAAGAATGCTGGATGATAAACACTAGATAATGAAAGTAAAAATGTCACCTAGATTTATCCTAGTTTAGCCCCGAGCCTAACTTTAGTCCCTGGATACCCTCTCCGAGCTTAAATCCACTAGTTTATCTTTCCTTACTTAGGGGAGAAGCCTTTACAGCATGTAGAGTAAATTTTATAGAAAGTACATTTCTTTCTAATCTACCACTCAACACAGTTTGGGTACCCTTCCCAAACTGTCACTCAAGGATGAATAAGAATTACGAACTGGATTCAACTTATAAATTGTTGAATCCTTACAATGCTAATCTACTGAGTGATTCTCTCTATTACAAACCGATGTAAAAGTGAATTGTTTGCTTATTGCTTGAAATAGAACTTCTTGGAAGTTAGAAGGATTTTTGTAGTGATTTAGCTCTTAAGAAATTCAAGGTGATTCACCAAGTTTGAACGCGTGCTACTGTTTTCTATTTATACTTGATATTTTGTGAAGTAGCCGTTGAAAACTTTTCGAGATGGCTGATATTCAATTTCTCTTCTCTTTATATCTTTCAAATCTTCCTATTGGAGACAAATTCTAGGACGTTTAGAGATGAAATTTTGAACGTTGAGGAGCAATATAATTCCGTTGACAAAATCTCGTTTATCTTCAAGCAATTCGGTATGAGAGAGATGCGTGAGAATGCAACATGGAATCTTCAGATTAGTTAACATTGCTAACATTGGCAGAGTTGTGTGGAGACACTGAGAAAAGGCACATGATAGAGAATTCCATTTGCCTTGGAATTTTGTGAGGGATTCTCGACATTTCGTACTGACACCTTTTATCTTGTGATGACCACATGAAATCTTCTTTAATTTCAGCACTTTTTGACCTGAAAAGCATCTAAAGAATATTCCATCTCTCATAGAATACGTTAAACGCATGTGTGTCATTCAATTTTCAATGTGTAAATGAAACTGCTTTTAATTAATAAAAGTCGGACTCAGCACATGTTGAGTAGATATTTTCTTAAACTATGTAGTACTCAACACAACTTAGCTTTTCCTACTCTAAGTCATAACTTCATTAATGACTTAGCATAATTGAGTTGTTTTTCCCTAAACAAAACTCA
Source organism: Euphorbia schlechtendalii (assembly GCA_949673415.1). Lineage (NCBI taxonomy): Eukaryota > Viridiplantae > Streptophyta > Magnoliopsida > Malpighiales > Euphorbiaceae > Euphorbia > Euphorbia schlechtendalii. The sequence goes on from CATIWQ010003925.1 coordinate 4,063, forward strand.
GGTCAGCTTCATTAACTAAGAATCTACTTAGTACTCAATTAAATTCACTGGCCTATTCAGTTTGTTATTTCCAAAATGTTTAAATAATATGAAGTATTGTTACCTTGGGTTCTATAGTGGAGATCGGGGAAAAGGACATAACTTGGAGAGGAGAAGTAGATTTCGTCATCGCTAACATTAGGGTCAGCTACAACATGATATTGGGATGACCATTCTTAGTCCACTCAAGAGCCATAATTTGTATGCAACACCTAACCCTCCTAGTCCCAACTAGGAAAGGAACACTGGTAGTAGTGGGTAATCCACAAGTGGCTATGGAAGCTTACGTAGCATCCATTCAAATGGAAACCACCTCTTTCGAGGTAGAGGAGTATGAAAGAGCAGAACCAGTAGGAGACCTGGAAGTTCTAACCATAGCAAAAGGCAAAACACTTAGAATCACGAAACACTTGAAAGATGAAGCAAAAGACACAGTGATAAAAGTGTTAAATGAGCAACAACACAAATTTCCATGGTCCCAAGGGGACATCAACGGCATATGGTCTGAAGTTATATATCACAGCCTGGACATTGACCCGTTTATCCCCCCGATCAAGAAAAAGAAGTGTAAGCATGCTCAAGAGCGGTAGAGGGCAATCGAGATAAAAATAAAAAAGCTACTCAAAGCAGGCCACATTCCAAAAGCACACTACCCCGAATGGCTAGTAAATATAGTGCTAGTGAAGAAGTCAAACGGCTCATGGTAAATTTGTGTAGACTTCATAGATTTTAACAAAGTCTGCCCTAAGGACAGTTACCCTTTGCCTAGCATTGATTAGCTAGTAGACTCAACGGTTGGATTTGTAGTCCACTCCCTCTTGGACGCCAAAGAGGGGTATCATCGGATACCAATAGACCCCAAAGATAAAGAGAAAATATCCTTCATCATGCACGAGGGAACGTACTAATACAAAGTGATGCAGTTTGGGATAAAAAACACAGGGGCCACCTACCTAAGGCTAGTAAATGAAATATTCAAGGGGTTGATCGATGAAAGCATTGAGATATATGTATATGATATGATCATAAAGAGCAAGAACGAAGCCAGCCATGTAGTAGATATTGAGAAGGTGTTCAAAGTATTATAGAAATACCGCCTCAAGTTGAACCCGGAGAAATGTACTTTTATGGTGAAAAGCGGTAAATTTTTGGGATTCCTCATTTCAGAAAGAGGGATAGAAGCCAACCCTAAGAAAATCGAGGCCATCATCAAAATGAAACCACCTCGGACCTTGAACAAAGTACAACGTCTTAGTGGCCGTATTAATGCGTTGGGACAATCAATCTCTTTCTCTGCAAAAAGATGCCCGCCCTTCTACAAAGTAATAAAATAAGGCAAAGCCTTCAAATGGGATAAATGATGTGACCTCACCTTCGAAAACCTGAAAGGGTTCTTAGCCTCCCCCCATTGCTCAGCCGCTCAATCCATGGACAACCACTATTTATATACCTGTCTGAGCCAGTTGGGGCAGTCTTAGTAAGAGAGGAAGATAACTAGCAACATCCCATCTATTACACTAGTAAACTACTGAAAAATGCCGAGCTAAGGTATCCCATGATTGAGAAGCTAGCCTTGAGCTTGATCTCCACCTTAGTGAGGCTTAGGCCATATTTCCAGGTGCATTCCATTGTAGTGCGGATAAGCTTTCCACTAAAGAAAGTACTCCAAAGGCTCGAGACATCAGGCATAATGGCGGAATGAGTAGTAAGGCTTGGTGAATTTGACATCTGATTTGAAGGAAGAATAGCCTTGAAAGTGCAGGTATTGACCGACTTCATGGTGGAATTCTTCGGACTAGAACCAACAGAAGTAGTGAAGGCAGAACCATGGATCGTTTATGTCGATTAGGCCTCATCTAGCATTGGAGCCGTTATTGGTGTATTAATAGAGGGCCTGAACCGAGTCCGTCTAACCTATACGGCCAAACTTGCTTTCCCAGCCACCAACTACGTCACTGAATATGAGGCCATGATTAAAAGATCGAAGCTAATGAAATTGGTCCCTGATAGGGTAATCATTCGAAGCGATTCACATTTGGTGTTCAACCAGATCAATAGAAATTTTGAGATAAAGGAAGAAAGCATGGTCAAATACCTACGCAAGGTAGAAACCTTAATAGAAAGTATGGAGAAAAAAAGGGATGATATAGAAAGTTGAGCACATCCCCCAACACAAAATAAGATGGCAGATGAGTTGGTAAAAACCGCCTCAAATCCACATGGCTGTAACAAGCCAGGTAGCCTTTACGAAGTTCTCATCCATCCCAGTTATGAGGAAGAGCTGATACTTTGCACCGAAGAAGACATCCATGACTGGCGCTGGCCCATCATTGACTATCTCAGAGAAGGCAAGCTCCTAGGCAATAGCGAGGAAGCTTCTAAAATAGTGTGAAATTCCACAATATAAGCCCTTGTAGATGGTGATCTTTATAGAAGATCTTACGCAGACGCCTAGCAAAAATGTGTAACCCTATCCCAAGGAAAAAATATCTTGGAAGAAATACACGAAGGAATTTGTCGATCCCATCAAGCGGCCTCCACTCTACTGCGAACAATCATCATGGCCGATTACTATTGGGAAATAGTTGAGGTGGATGCCATAGAGTATGTCTAGAACTATCACCCGGGCCAAGTGCACGCCAGGAAGACCCACATACCCCAAGCTAGACAACGACCACTCATAATTGCATGGTCTTTTTCAACATGGGGAATTGATATAGCAGGACCCTTGCCAATGGCTAGTGGGTAAAGAAAGTTTATGGTTGTGTCAATCGACCACTAAAATAAATGGGTCAAAATGGTCACCGTTAGCACCATCACTCTAGAGAAGATCATTGACTTTTTCTGGATAAACATCATTACAAGATTCGGGATTCCAAGGAAAATTGTGGCTGACAATGGTACATAGTTCATATTAAAGAAATTCATAGAATTCTGCCAAGGGCTAGGAATAAAGAATCACTACTCCTCCATGGCGCACCCACAGACGAAAGGTCAGACAGAAGTCACTAATAGAACCTTAGGAGAAAGGACTCAAGAAGTGCCTCGAAAGAGGAAACAAAGGATCTTGGCCAGATGAGCTCATAAGTGTACTATTGTACTATCGAACCACTCCTTATAGATCAATAGGCGAGACGCCCTACACTTTAGTCCACGAGGCAGAAGCCATGATTCCTGTTGAGATCACCGCCCCATCTGATACAGTCGTCTACTACTCTAAAGAGAAAAATGAATTCAACCTAAAATATCACCTAGACAACCTTAAGGAAAGAAGGGAGCGAGCTTGCATCTGGATGGCCACTTACAAAGCCAAGATCGCCAAATATCATGACCGTAGAGTCAGAAGCCTATAGCTCAAGGAAGGTGGCCTAGTCCTTAAAAACACCACCGCCTCACAATCCTAAGAAGGCAAAGGAAAACTTGGTGCTAACTAGGAAGGGCCATATAAGGTGAAGGAAGTTCTAGGCTAAGCTACATACCACCTCAGCAACATCAACGACAAAGATCTAAGAACATGGAATATCTCAAACCTGATACCATACTATAAAATCACAAACGACTAGGGAAACAGACGTCCGTACTCTTTTCCTCCCCTTGGATTTTTTCCCACTTGGTTTTTTCTTTGGGAAGGTTTTTAACGAGGTGGCGTCCCCTAGACCTATACCAGTAACAAAGCACCAGGCTGTAATCATTTGTAATCTATTCTGAGTACAAATCAATAAGAGCTCTTCTATTCTCCTTTTTCTCAAAACCATTGCATATGGCATAGCTCAGAAGGCTGCAACATTTTTGCTAAGCTAATAATCCTTCAAAGGCTCCAAAATAGACACAATTTCTAAAATAAAGCTAAAAGGCCTTAGAAAGCTTCTGTTTAAAGATTAAGACTCAGACGGCTGCAACGCTTAAAGTTGGATCACATAAGAATTACAATTACGGGAAATCATCATAAATTCAAACCTTATATGAATCTAAGTAAAAACCCCTCGAGATGAGAAATCATCATACATTCAAACCTTAGATGAATCTAAGTAAAAACCCCTCGATACGGGAAATCATCATACATTCAAACTTAGATAAATCTAAGTAAAAACCCTTCGAGGCGGGAATTCATCATACAAGGTAAATTTCCCTCAAGGTGGGTAACCATCACACGATTTTTTCTTAGATAAATACAAGTTAAATAGCGGTAAAAAAGGTAAACATTGAGAGAAATAGGTATTTTTCATTGATAGATTGTTCAATTACAAAAGTTGATAAAAATTAACGAAAGTACAAAAGCCCTATTCGACATTCCTATCTTTTTCGCCTGGAAGAGCTTTGGTCTCGCCTCCATCCATCATCGGCTCAGGAGGATTGTCGGGGAACCTCTTCAAAAGTAGGAAAGGCCACGTTTTAGACCATTTCATCTTCTAGCTTCGGCCAATGGTTGCATACCACCTCAATGAGACGGGACCCAAATGTACGAGCCATCTTCACCATTTTCCCTACAACACCATCTAGCTCAATGTTCCTTTCCTACACTTCCTTTTTAAGGGCCTCAACCTTCCCCTGAGCCATCACCAATTCCCCTTGGACACGGGAGATATCCTTCTCCAAGCCGATGTTGCATTGGAGAAGCTGATCATGAGCCTCACGGAGACTCTCTAGCTCTTGCTCCATCTCTTTCTACTTAGAGACCGCCTCGAGCGCCTCATCCCTAGCCTTCACCACCTCAGATTCCCTTTACTTAGCCACCTTCACCTCCTTACTAGCCACCTGGAGATTAGCCCTTGCCACTTGGAGCTCTACCTTCACCTTGGCATGGTTAGAAGACCTCTGATGCATCTCCTTACATCGAGACATAGCCTACAAAAACATAAAAGGTTACTAGCTAAAAAAAATAACTTAGACAAAAAAGAATAAATGCTTACATTATATTACTGGTCCGCTATCATCCCAGACATGCAGGTGCTTGACTCTTCCTTATAGGCCTCCCTTTCCTGAGGTAGAGGAAGTACATGGTGAAGCGCCAGTTGCACCTAAGGATTGGTTATCCCACCTTGAGGACCAACCAGCTCTAAAGTGGGCGGAAGGTGAGATTACGGTGCAGGGAGTGGAGGCGAAAGGCGTAGCCGGGTGCTGGCTCGAGCAGGGTGCTACTTGGTTGTACACAATGAAAATTGTTAGGGAAAAATTATTAATACATGAAGTATATTGGTAGTGTACTACATTCATAGGAGTTGCCTCGGTTGTAGCAATCCCGTTTTGAAGACCGGGGCTTCTTCTCTTGCTCTCTTTCATCCTGTGGCCTTTGTAGCCAGGATAGCATTCGAGATATCATCCTGAGTGAGGTCGATCTTTTCAGCCTCATTCTTTTGATTCTCTCGCAACTGGTCCTTCATAACTTTGGCTAAATGTTTGTTAAGAGAAGCATTCGTATGAGACGACGATATCCTGAATAAATAATAACAAAGAAATAAGCTTACCAGGAATGTTGGTTACACCATCATAGTATGCAAAGTCTGGGCCATCCCATTCAATGACTTTGATGTTGTTTAAGTAACAACTAATAAAAGATCTCGATGTGGGAATCTGACGTGAGCCCTCTCAAGAACAACGCCTCAGGTATGTCCTCCCTCCATCGAATCAGAAACAATGGATACACCGGGTCCACTTTTATGTAAAAGAAAAAATGTTTGAAGTTGCGGACCGACTGTGGCCGGTTCAAAAAGAAGTAGAAGTCATCCCTACTAATAAAATGAAGATGGTCCTCGGAAGCCTTCTGCCTCATAGATGCCAGCCGACGAAAGAAGATGGAGTCGAAGTTGAGCTCTGTAGAACCCAAGTTAATAGTACCTCATAGTACTCAAACGTTATGGAAATAGTAAATTGACTAGGATAGTGAAATTAATTGTGTACTAAGTATACTCTTAATTAATGAGCTGACTTAAGTTTACTGAGTAATTAATTAAGTTATGACTTAGAGTAGGAAAAGTTGAGTATTACCTAGTTAGGAATAATATGTACTCAGTTGTGCTGAGTTAGCTTTTATTGATTAAAAGTTGAATTCGTTGAAACTTCGAGAATTAAATGACACATGTGCTACTAACATTTTCTGTGAGAGATGGAATATTCTTTTGTTGCTTTTCATGTTAAAAGGCACTGAAAATAAAGAAGATTTCCAATGATCCTTACAAGATAAAAGGTGCTAGTACGAAATGTTGGAGATTCCTAACTAAAGTCCAAAGCAAAAGGAATTCTTTGTCATGCACCATTTCTTAGTGTCTTCGGGCGCCTCTACAAGCGTTAGCAAATGTCAACCTATCTAAAGATTCCACGTTGCATTCTAGCGCACCTCTCTCAAACCAAATTGCTAGAAGGAAAATGAGATTTTGTTAACCGAATTTTATCACGCCTCAACATTCAATTTTCTATCTCTAAACGTCCTGGAATATGTCTCCAAAGGGAAGATTCGAAAGATATGAAGAGAAGAGAAATTGAAGATCAACGAGCTCGAAAAGTTTGCAATGGCTACTTCACAAAGCTTGAAGTATAAATAGAAGATTGAAGTAGACATTCAAACTTGGTGAAGCACATCGAATTTCTTTAAGAGCTAAAAATCTGGGCAATTACTCCCAGCTTCAAGAAATTCCAAATTCAAGCAACCAGCAAACAATCATTTCAAATCTGTTTGTAATAGAGAGAATCAAATACTTAGATTTAACATTTTAAGGATTCAAAATTTTATAAGTTTAATTTAGTTTGCATTTTCATATTCAAATCTGAGTGTCAGTTTGGGAAGGGTACCCAAACTGAGTTGAGTGGTAGTTAGAAAGAAAGGTACTTTCTGTAAAAACTATCTACCCACTGTAAAAGTAGCTCCGCTGTGAGCGGATGACATGGTGCGGTGGGCCGAGAGCGCGTGATTTCATAGGCACGGTCCACTGTGGTGTTTATAAAAAAGGTGCACCTGGTCGTGGGACTCGGGAAAAAGGTTGGAAAGAGAAAGCGAAAACTTTTTTTAGATTTGGTCAAACCCGAATCCACCATCTCTTAGTGTGTAGTTGCCTCCTGGATTAGCTCTTTCTAGGAATTAGAGTCATGTGAGGCTTAACGTTTGGTGGATGGCCCACTAAGACACAAAGATTCGGGTCCGGGATAAGTTGCTTATTTCTCATTGGATCACATTATATTACATCAATAGAAAACCGTATTTTCTTAGTTACACATATTCGCACTTAGGTTGTTTTTGGAGTTTATGTGCATGATTCACGTATTGCAAAATAATAAACCATCCACAAAGCGGAATAATAAACCATCCACAAAGGAGTAAGTAATTGCCGAAAATAAATGTGAAAAATAAAGATTACAAGGCTTCTAAAAAATCGGGGGATGCAACTGCCTGATAACCTATTAATTACATTTCCCAAAAAAAATGAAAATGCGATACCCGAAGGAAAATTAAAATCCTAAACATACATGTAACCCGCATCCATAAAGGTTAGCACAGGGGATATCACGTATGTTTGATTTTGAATTTAGCGAGGCCCATGTGGCCTAAAAAGAAAATCAATTGCGATAATGTGTTTGTTTTTTAAATAAAACAATTCGTTTAATTAACACATTGGTTGCTCATTTTAATTAATGAAATTGCTCGCATGGTAAATTGGTGAGGGTTGTTATCCGGGAATACTTTTTATTCCCTTCGTTGTTTTATTCTAACATAAGAATAATAAAATAATAAAAAAAAGAAATAAAGATGAAGAGAATTACAACATTATTTACATAATAAAAGAAATAAAAATATTCCTAGGTTCACATGTAGAACAATATCGAAAACACGAGATAAAGCAGCTCTAGGAACTCAAAGGCTTACCCTTTCGGTATGAATCCACTTCAACGTATCCGTTCGATCCCCGGGAGCGTTCCTCGTTCGTTTTGGTTTAATCTGTGGTTTAGTTGGAAAAATAAGTGTTTATTTATCCAAAAGATAATCAGACTCGGGTTTTAAATTTATTTTAGATCCAAGAATATCTGAGGATATTTAAAAGAAAAGTAGATGGAAAAAAGATTTGAAAACAATGAAAATTTGGAATCCAAACCTCTTTTGGATCTCGAATGTATTTGAAGAAAATATTTATCTGAAAGATAATCAGATTCAGGTTCTGAATTTGTTTTAGACCCGAGAATATTTGAGGATTTTTAAGAAATGTAGGAAGAAGAATGGTTTGAAAATAATCAAGATTTGAGATCCAAATGTGTTTTGGATCTAAATTATTCAAGAGAAATATTTTTGGTGTTTTTCTCATTTTTTTTATTTGAAAATCTAACTTTTTTGTCTAAATTTTCGAGCCCCCTTCAATCCAAAAAGGTCTTACTATTTTGGGATTTCTTTGGTCCACGCCAAACATTTATTTTATCATTTTATTTTATTTTTTTTAAAATTAATTTATATTATGTATATATATTTATATATTTATTTATATTTATATATTTATGTATATATATACAAGTTATATATACCTATATTTCCAAATAACCCAATTAAATTATTTTGGACCCTTAAAAATATTATAAGACTTTAAATTTTCACTTTAAGCCTTTTAAATATTTTCTACGGTCCTAAATATTTATTTAGGGTCCCAAACATTATTTTAACAAGGAGAACTCCCATTTGAAGATTGTCGGACGGTTGAAAATCGTGTGATTCGAGGATAAATATCCCAAAAAGCCATCATCATTGAACGCGTGAGCTGGTACCAAATCCCGTGCTCACAGTTGCCCTTCGTGTGATAATTGCTGGTTGTATAACCAGTATGATCACACGAAATGAGCATAGAGATAGAGAGAATACCTGACCAGTGTGGTTGGTGACCTCTCGTTCCCAATTGGTGATAACGTAGGCCTTCCTTTCTGGCGCTGTGTCTTTGTAGGGTTGTCCTTTTCTTTCTTTGGAATCCCTTAGGTACTTGGTGCCCCTTGTGGGCGGGTCGATCGTTTCTTTCGATGGCGTCCTTTTGGCAACCGTTTCATTCTTCGATTGATAAATGAGACTGTTTCTTTCTTCAACCATCGAGATAATCGTTTACTTCTTCAGTTATATTTCCTTAATAGGATGTTGACTTGCTTCTTGTGACAAGTCAGAAAAAAAGATAATGTTAATACATTTTATGATGAATGTTTTAATTATTTGATTGAGTTTATGCGAAGCAAAAATTTTTGCCCCTTCAATAAAAAATTAAAACATGAGGAATAAATAAGTTTGAAAAGAAATTCAGGGGTGTCCCAAAAACCGCTCCGTTAGTTAGGAGGCTTTTGTGGTGTTGTAATGTTGACTTTTGGCTTGAGTGAGCCATCGTCCTTCTCAGGTTCCTCATATGGAGGTTCTTGTTTATTGGGATAGTGTTGCACCAGTTTGGCATTGTTTTTACTTGTAAATGTCATGATGTGAATGTAATGTATGCATGTTTTTATGCATGAACAATATTTATCATATGATATATATTCATCTGTTGTAGGTTTCATGGGCTCCGTTCATTGAAGAGCCTTTTATTATACTGGTGCATGGTTTCCCCTAGGGTTTATCTTGTTGGGGATTCCATGGGTGACTTCCTCAGAGCGACGATCATGGGTTCGTTGAATCATATTCGAGTTCAGAACTTTGATATGGTATAATGAGAGTCTGGATGAGTTGTTGATCCCACATTGTGTCAGCGATGATCTCTTAGAAGCCATTTACCTGAAGTGTTGAAGGTATATGATGCCTCGTACCATTTCAAGGAGGAGATGATGAATTTGATATTAGTTCTAATTTCTGCATAGATAGCCCTTGTGGGTTTTCAATCTATCGAAACTTGTCTTAATTTTTGCCTGGACCGCCCTTTCAGGTTTTCAATCTAGCAAACTCATTTTTTTTGTTTTATTCTTTATTTGTTCATTTTTTGGATGTTTACTTGCGACATTCTACCATTGGCATGCAAGCAATCAAAATAAACATATGCATAAAGATTCAGCAAAGATGACAATTCATTGATGAACTTAACAGGGGTATAAATGTTTCAAATGATTTGACTCCTGCCATTGATTAGCCCTCTCAGGTTTTCTAACCAATGTGGTTCTCTCGATAACCTAAGTTTTTCCTGAGCCGCTCTTTTTGGTTTTTCAACTCAGCAGACTATTCTTTTTTTGTTTTGGAAAGAAACCCTAATTTTTTCTCAACTAATCAAGTGTTAATTAACATGCTAATTACAAATTTTTTATGGGTGTACTGCTTTTCATCGATTTATTTCTTTCACTTATGCGTGATAGCAATTGTATAAGGCTTGGTTGATTTGATAGATCGATCATTGTCTATGTCCATGGCTTCATTTGTTATCTCGTTTAGCATTTCTGATCGATTGGTTGGTGCTCATACCGCTTTGCTAGCTTGTGGTGTGAATGATGATGGGTTTTAATTATCAGCGTTTCCCTTTGAGTTCAATCGTTCTCCAATGAAAAGTGGTATGCAGGAGATCAGATTTGATAGCTTGATTCGTCGATGGTGAATAATGTTTCCTCCTCAATGTAATGATCGGCCCATAAGTGTTGGTGAGCCGTGTGAAAGAGTTGTTGATGTGTTCAACAATCTGACTCCTTTTTATCTTTAGCATTGACTCTTGTTTGATTATCCCATGAATGATGGTGATCTGTGTGATGGAGTTGTTGACATGTTCAGCAATCTGACTCCTTCTTTGTGGCATTGCGCCGGTTGTTTGGTCTAATGAATGTTCGTTATGGAGTTGTTGATGTGTTCAACGATCCGACTCCTTCTTTGTGGCATTACGCCGGTTGTTTGGTCTTATGAATGGAGTTGTTGACGTGTGCAATGATCCGACTCCTTCTTTGTGGCATTGCACCATTTGTTTGGTCTTGTGAATGGTTGTGATGGAGTTGTTGACATATTCAACGATTTGACTCCTTCTTTGTGACATTGTGCCAGTTGTTTGATCCCAGCTTGCTTGGTCGACATTTTGGCCTTATTCTAGCTCCGATCCTTTTGATCTTTGCGTGCTTCGTTCTCTTGATTGACTGATTTAATAGTCAGTGGACATTTTGTGCTTGGAGATCTTTCCATTGATCTTTGTACGATGAAGCAATTGCTATCACGCGTTGTCTAAGTACATGTATTTATCTCTCACTTTCTCTCAAGAGTCAAATCATTTGAATTTATTGTAGGGAATCCATTTATACCCAAATTAATTTCATGAAATGATGTGCCACGTGTGCTAAAAACATCATGTATATGCTTATGAGAATGCATGATGTCATTAATAAAATATCAAGCAAGTAAACAAACTTCAATTTATTCCACAAATAATTCAAAAGCCACGTGGGCAAAGAAGCTGAAAGCTAAATTGTTACATAATCATTCATCATGGGTTAGTGCCCCCCATAGGTGTCCATGAATTCAAAGTGCTCTATCCGTTCTACCTTCTCAAACACTTCTTGATAGCTAGAGAAGCTATGAGATCCGAATTTGTTCCTGTATGGTGGCAGTGTGCCATCTAATAGCTTTGTTATCATCTCCGGTAGGGTCAAATGAGTCTGCAGCCTGACTTATGTAGCCATCCCATGTGTATAGTAGGATTTGAAGTTTTCACTTTACCTTTGACTTATTGCCTATTGTGGTTTCCATCTGAGAGTTGAAACCATAATGTCCCAGCATAGCCTGAGCAAGGCTATTCCAATCAATGGCTATCTCTAGTGGAAGGTGGATGTACCATTCATTGACCGAGTGGCCTAAGGTGATGATGAAGAGCTTAGCCATCATTCGATCGCTGACCCTCAATGCTCTCATCACCGTTTGATAATGCGTCAAGTGAGAGCATGGGTCGCCAGATCCTATGTACTTCTCAAACTGCGGTATTGCGAAGCTTGGGGGCAAGATGTCTTCATCCCTGATTGTCATTTGTGCAAGGTATGTGTTCCTTACTTGGCCACCATGAGTAGCCAAGAACTGTTGCAATAATTCTACCATGCCAGGTTGTTGGAGGATGGCGTTCTCCGTGTCTGGGTAAGAGTCATATTGCCCTTGGGGATATGCCGCAAAATGGGGCAGTTGAGGTACCTGGACCTATGAGGTGATCAATGCACTCTAGTTTGGAACAGGTTGTTGGGTCATTCCTTGGTAGAAAGACCCTGGTGCGAACATTGGCTGGACAGGCTACCCCTGGAAGAATTGGTTACCAGATTGCTGCTGGAAAGGATTAGAAAAGTTAAATCCCGGTAGAACAATTGGAGCTTGGTTTAGCTGACTTTGTCCTACCCCGAACTGATAAATGGTAATAGGAGTTAAGGATACTACATATGAGGTAGGATGTCCCCCTGTTGGATTGACTTCGTTGAGGGTGACCTCCGGGGCTGGACACTGCATTCTGGGCCCTCCCGATGTGTTGGTGAATGAACGATGCTAGCTGTTCGCTGTTGGCAAAGGCATTTAAGGCAGCTACGATCTCGGCGCTCACCGACGACTGTTGAGAATTTTATCCCTTAAGGACAGGGTGATCCTCTCCCGCTCTTTCTTCTCTCTGATTGGCCATGATCGATGTGCCCTGAACTGAATCTGAATTAGAACCCAAGTCCTTACTTGAGTCAGTGTACGGAAACCCCTCCAAACTGGCCACGATCGGAGAAACACGGACCAGTCTACTAGTGGGCTTTTTCCAAGCTAAGATACATAAGCAGATGATCAGATTGTGCATGTAAGACTCGTGATATGATTCATGAGGTGAAAAACTGCGTGAGATGTTTAATGTTATGGCTGCATTCACAAGGGGTTAGCGTGCGATGATGTGAAATAACATGTATGCCAATCCATTTAAAATAAACAAGTTAGTCATTAGGTAAAGATAAAAATATATGGAAATGAAAATCCAACAACGGGGGTTGGATTTGAGACTTGTACAATATCAGTGTGACATCGTAACATGAGAGATGTGAGTGAGGTGACTAAGTTAGCTATGTGGTAATAGGTCAATGGTTTGAGGTTTTGTACTATGACTAGGTCTCATGGAATGAGTAGGTCAAAATTGTTTCAGGTAAGCGGTGTGACATACCCTAATAAAATGAAAATAACTACCGTATGTAGCTACCTAATGAATGATTAGGTTATTTCGCCCAATTAGGGTGGAGTTTTTGGATACCTATGTGGTCATCACTATTTAAGGGTATGTGTTGATACGTGAATTATTGCCTCGTGTGGGCGAATGATTCGGGTATGAGGTGTGTACCCTTGAAGATTTGGTAAGGTAAGACTTTTGAAGTAAGTTTGCCTCATGTGGGCTTAGGTTAGGACATCAACTAAGATATCCTTTAATGTGGGAAAAATGGTTTTGGGTAGGTATTTGCCCCATTTGGGCTTTTGGTGTGTATAATTGCCCCAGGAGGGCTGTGAATTGGATGTTAAGTGGACATCTCATGAGTAGTGTGGTGGAAAGGTTATTGCCCTTTGTAGGCAAAGTGTCGGATGTCAAGTGGACATCACGCAATAAAAGAAAGGTATGTTTGCCATGTATAGGCTAATAGCGGGATGTCAAGTGGACATCTCGCTGAAAAGGGGTAAGTGATATTCCTAAGTGGCTTTATTTTATCCTAGGGTGACACGATCTATAGTGTCAACTGTGCCTAAGTGTATGTGGTATCATGATGATAACGTGATATGTACATTTAATATCATGAGTGTGTGTGTTCAAGTGTTTGCATAAAGATTCATGGTTAGCATGACATTTATACAATGACAAATTGAAAGTAGTATACAAGTAGCACATAGCATGCAACGTCATATCTTCCAACCATACAACTCCCACGTGTAAGGTTTTTGGCTAGTCTCTATCATAAGTTTGGTTCATCTTAGTATCATGAAGATACTAAGGAGCGCACCTGTAAGAAAATATAATGCATGATCTCGTGTTTGGGTAACACCCTAGGGAAAATGCCTACGGTTTATTTACATGAGGGTTATAAATGGGTTGTTGATGTGGAATGTTCTTGTTGCGCTAAAATACACTCCAAGCCTCTCCTCAAATGGGTTAAGGGAGGTACATGTGATATGGCAACAAGTGCTTCACCAGCTCAAGTACTATCTTTTCTCATGGAGGTAGATTAGTATAAGACAAAGCTTTGTGGTAATAAGGGTACCTTAGACTTATGGACTAATCCCTTCTACTGCAATGCGTTATTATGAATATGTCATAATTAAGAGAAAATGGAATAATGTGATCAATAATTTTCGGCACTTATCCAAAATCTAAAACCTTTGAAAAAAAACAAGTTTTTAGAAAAATCCCTAGCGGAGTCGTCACTATGAGCTGATGACACGAAGCGGTGGGCCTAGAGCACGTGATTTCATAGGCGCGGTCCATCGGGGTGTTTATAAAAAAGGTGCACCGGGCCGTGGGACCTGGGAAAAAGGTTGGAAAGAGAAAGCGAAAATGTTTTTTAGATTTGGTCAAACCCGAATCCGCCATCTCTTAGTGTGGAGTCGCCACCTGGATTAGCTCTTTCCAGGAATTAGAGTCCTACGAGGCTTAAAGTCTGGGGGACGGCCCACCAAGACACTGAGATTCGGGTCCGGGATAAGTTGCTTATTTCTCATTGGATCACATTATATTACATCAATAGAAAACCATATTTTCTTAGTTACGCATATTCGCGCTTAGGTTGTTTTTGGAATTTATGTGAATGATTCACATATTGCAAAATAATAAACCATCCACAAAGCGGAATAATAAACC
>CATIWQ010003932.1:0-11438 GCA_949673415.1 Euphorbia schlechtendalii
TTTGTGTGATGATTATTTGAATTATGTATGTGTTATATATAAGTTTAGTTAAGTATTTTTAGTAATATACTTAAATAATCAACCATTTATATAATGATTGTATTATTTTATATTTGTGATAATATAGAATATGATAAAATATATTTTTATTAATTATTTATGTGATAATTAAACTTTAATTTATATGTGGTATAAATTATATAAATAAATTTTTGTAATATATTTAAGTTAATTATTTATGTAGTAACTAACAATGACCTTTTGACATTTGTTGTATATGGCCAGTAATGATGCAAACCCCATGTAATCCCACTACGTCATAGATGGCCTGTTGCAACGGAAACTACCTGGTGTTGCATCAAAATGTTGCAATTTTCATGAAAAAATCGATATGTTGCAACATATTTAAAAAAGTGATGCTATAGATTCAGATGAATATAGAATACACATTTGACCGCAACACTTTCTCTATACTGATACCGAAAACACAAATGAATAGTAAAAATAAGCAATAGCTTCTCTCCCGCTCATTTATTTGACGGAACCTATTAAAATAAAAAAAAATAATTAAAACTCAAAAAAAGTCAGACTTCCTGTATCTTTTCTTTTCTCTTTGATTTCTCTCTCTAAGTTGGGTTAATCGAACTCTTCTTCTCCCATTACAATTACTTCCACTCTTATTCAAAATCTCCATATTTTTCCTCAATTTTGGTTTCTGCTCCATCTCTTGCCTCATCTTCGTCTTTGTTATCGTTGTCGAGGATGTCTCTCCCGACTCCGTCTATGCTCCTGCCACTGCCGCTAGTTCTGACCTAGCTATTCAGCATAACATCATTTCTAATCAACTCACCTTGACATTTCGCGGCCAAGTTTACGTCTTTGATTCTGTAACACCGGACAAGGTACTTCTTTAGACTCTATACTCTTTCAATTAGGGTTTTATTTTCGTTGCTAAATGGCATTGCTTGTTTTTTAAATTCAGTGGCTCTTCATTAAATTGTATTTGAAGAGTCTAATAAATTTAGGGGGCAAACACTTGGGATTTTCCTGAATATGTTCATTTGAAATTTCGATCATAACGGATGTTTAATGCTTACAAGTTCAAGTAGTGTTACTATTATTAGGAGGATGCGAATTAACTTTGGGTCCTCATGGTCTAGAAGTATGCTCTCAAAACCAAAGGGCATATTCTCAATGCAAGTAGTAGTGTGTTTCGTACACATTTACAATTCATGTGCTTTCCCTCTAATTGATGGTCTAATCATGTTGTTTTTAGGGTGCTGTACTAGACTATCTTGTTCATTGTGAATTGTGATCAACCTCAAAGAGCTGCCTCATCAAATAGATTCCGGAAGAAGAGGAAAGAGAGATGCTTTGATAAGAAAGTTAGATATAGTGTTCGCCAAGAGGTTGCACCTCAGGTGTGGTTAAATGGTTTTATTAACAATGAAATTCAATTGTTGCTTGAGTTCGCTAACAAGTTTCTTTGAGATTTACTTCATTAAAGTTAAACGATAAAGTTCAATTAATGTATTGTGGTTGAAAAAGATTTGGTATTATATTACTATGACTGGAATGCTAGCACCATAGGTTCTATAACATCTTCAGTTATAAATGCAATAAGGGGATTTACTGCAATGTATTGTCTAAGATGGGAACTTTGTGTATAGAAAATAATTATCAGAGAAATCCTTTATTATCAGAGAAATCCTTTTACTCAATAACTAGACATTGTTAGAGTATTGAGAGTGCATTGTGTTTTTTTTCCTTATTAATGTCACAAAAAATTATCAATAGGGTTTGGAGCATTGATATATTTTTTCTGCATGCGAGCAATTGAATTATGTGGTTTAATACTTATGATAATGTAAGTAATTGATGAAAGAACTGGACTTCCAGTGTAGAAACACTCACTATAAGGAATTCGTGTGACAGATGTATAAACATTGACCATATGAAACTTCTTAATCTAATTGTATATGGTCAATTTGGTATTGAAGCATCCATTTTCCACTTTTGGGAGAAAATTTGTAGTTTAGAAGCTGTGAAGGAATTGATGTATAGCATTTCATTTTCGAAGGTATTAAGATTAGGAATTAAGCTTTTGACTACTGTGATAGTCTATTCAGGAATAACATTAAAATCTATGTAAAAATCTAGTATGAACTCAGTTTAGAAATATATGATGCACTGATATGAGCTAGTTCTATGAAAGAAATCAAATTTTAATAAATAAGTGTATGTTTGAACTTGGGAGCTTAAGTTGAGTCTTAACTTTATCTTTTTTTTATTTTACTAGTTATTAATATGCGTTAGATTTTGCTATATATTGTTGACCAAAATTAATACCTCTGAAGAGAAATGCATTTGGATAAGCGACTAGTCATAACTGCGCATAATGCTATTTTTAACATAATTATAGAATCCTGGTGAATGAACTACATTCTTATTTTGATTGATTTCTTTATCTTTCTATTAACAAAATAAAGAAAAATATTAAATTACTGTTGGTACATTATTTTCTCTTCTTTTGCCTTGTAATTTTTTTTAAATAAGATTAGGGCCAGGAAGAAAGAAGCGAGGGTGACATTAGTCCCTCAGTAAAAGCGCCACTTACAGCCCACACCCGAAGGCAGGCCAAGGACCTAACACCATGGGGGGACCCGCCCTTCCCTACTACTAACAACCCCCTAACGCTTTATTATAAATAATTAAAAAGAAAAAAGTTCGTTACAAGAAGCAAAAGAGAATGAAAACAAGGAAAAACTAATATACTAAGCTATCTGAAATGATAATTACAAAAACTGTTAAGATCATGAAAAAGCATCCCTCGGCAGAAGTGGGGGACTTGGATCTAATCGGTTGTGTCTTGAGAGATTCTACCATGGTTTGCTAACGCGTCCGCGATCATATTTCCTTCTCTATAAATGTGCGTAACCAAAATTCTCATGCTTTGTGTTAGATTCAAACAATCCAACCAAGCTGCTCGAATTTGCCAAGGAACCCGTGTGGTTCTTGAATGAAATGTATTAACTACAAACGAAGAGTCGCTTTCGATCCAAAGCCGATTCTAGTCATTCTCCTTTACTTTTTTGATTGCATAAATAGCAGCTTCGAGTTCCATAACAAAAGCGAATGTGTTTGACCTGAAAAAAGAAAAACCAAAAACAAAATCTCCGTTAGAGTTCCTATAAATACCGCCACATCCCGACGAGCCTGGTGCGCCATCTGTCGAAGCATCCATATTAACTTTAATCCAATCTTCTGGTGGTCTAATCCATCTCACTTCAATCATTCTTGGTGCTCGATTTAATCTCGGTGTAAGCCTTAAATTGTGCAAAATGTTATTCTCAACTACTGAGTTCCAAACTGTGCCGAAACCGATCCCATCTGTATGTCTTAGAATCTCCCAAAGTTGCTGGAGTGAGTGCGACACATTAGGCTGCTTGTCATCAAAAGTACAGCCATTTCTCTCTCGCCAAATGAGCCAAATTATATTGATTATTGCTGCATTCTACAAGGTCTAAAGTTGAGGGCTGAAATTGTACAAAAACGCAATCTTAAGCAGCTCATCAATGCCCAAATGTGTGGCAAAGTTTCTGCCGAAGAGTGATTGAATAGCAATCGATAAAGAGTGCGTGAAAACACATGTAATTAATAAATGATCTCTGTCCTCGTACTGCCATTTACAGAGGCTGCGACGTGAAACTATATTGATGCCTTTACGAATGAGTATATCATGGGTAGAAATGTATCCACGAGCCACTTACTAGCAGATAATAGAATGAGACGGAGCGATTGACTTATGCCATAATTTCTTCGAGATGGGGCAGACAGCAAGAGAGGGCTGCAGCCATTGATAAAATAACTTCACCGTAAAAAATCTGCTGCTTGCTGGCCTCCAAAAACACGTGTACATTTGGTCATCGATTGGTTTTATGTCTCGAATCTGCTACTCCAAGTCGTCAGGAATAATAGATGGCAGATTCTGCCATGTTCCGTTCACAAAATAATCTAAAACATTCTCACTTCTCCTTGCCCAATCTGCCCTAGAAAGATTAATAGAAGCCCCTAATGTTGGTAGAATCCATTCCGAGTTCCAAAAGCTCAACTTAGACGAGTCACTAATGAACCAAAAAATATTATCTCGAAGGAGATTATAGGCGTGCTTCAAGGAATTCCATATGCTGGAATTATTCAACCAATCTATTGGTAAATCATTCTTCAAGAAACATTTTCTCATAAGGATGAAAAAATCCCTTTGGCTAGAAATCAGCCCCATGCTAATTTAGCAAGCATAGAGAGATTCAGGCCTTCTAATTTTCTCATTCCAAGACCGCCCATTGCAGCAGGTTTTTGACAGACCTTCCATGTAGTTGTGACTAACTTCTGTTTATTAATGCAACCGGTTCATAAAAAATTCCTGACCGCTTGTTCTAGCTTCCTGATAAGCGAGCTCGGCCACTTGTAAACCAGAAAAGAATGCAGTAAAGAACTATTAATTACTAATTTTATGAGAACCATACGCCCAGCCATCGAAAGCGAGGACCCTATCCAGCTCAAAATATGTTGGATTACTCCGTGATATATTGGGCTAAGATGTACCGCTTTAGGCGCTCCTCTAAACAAAGGAACACCTAGGTAATTAAAAGGTTTCTCTCCCACCTTGATTCCTATGATTTCAGCCAGCTTTGCCACTCTATTCATTTGCATGGAATCATTAAAATAAATCAAAGATTTATTCCAATTAGCATGTTGTCCCGAGTTGTCGCCATATAGCTTAAACACGTCTCTCACTACTTTCATATTTGCACTTGTCGATTTGCAAAAAAGTAGAATGTCATCTGCGTATAACATATGTGAGGGGAAAAGAGAGTCCATAGTGTACCTCATTTGTTCAAGGTTCCCGGAGTTCGCCAGCGATGAAATAAGCCGACTCAAAAAATCTTCCGCCAAGAAAAAAAGCAGAGGGGAAAGGGAATCTCCTTACCGAACTCCTCTAGTGCATTTAAAGTACCCCTACTGCCCAACTGGTGTTAAAATAGAAATGCGAGCTGAAGCTAGAATATTTCGAATCCAACCGATGAATATATCGCTGAAACCAAAAGTCATAAGAACTGTCAAGAGAAAGTTCCAATCTAACTTATCAAAAGCCTTGCGAACATCAATCTTAAGGGCTGAGTTGCCCCTGAAGTTTCTGTAGTTTAGAAGATTAATTCCTTCGGAAGCCATGGCAATGCATTCATGGATTTGCCGACCTTTAATGAACCCAAATTGGTTTTCTGAGATGATTTTATCCGCAACGTTACCCAAATGATTCGCAACAATCTTTGTGATGATTTTAAAAACAAAATTCATCATCGCAATAGGTCTGAAATCTTCTGCTCTGTCAGCCCCCTCTCTTTTAGGAATAAGAATAATAAGGCTTGAATTAAGCCCCGGAATAATTTTCCCCGAAACAAAGAAGGCCGTAATAGTATTACACACATCTGGACTTACAATATCCCAATATCTTTGGAAGAAAATCCTCGTATATCCATCAGGATACGGCTCACTCGTTGGATCCATACCGAAGACCTTTTGCCTGATTAAATCCGCGGAAGGCCTAGCTGTAAGCAATTCATTATCGCTCGCTGTAACACTGCTCAGAATCACAGAATGGATCAGATTTGCATTCACCTGGACAGCCCTGTTCTCATGAAAGAGTTCACTATAGTATTCGATCATATGTGAGGAAATTTGATCGATATTCGTAGTCACAACATCATTAACCACCAGCACTTTAATTCCTGAAGATCCACGTTGAACATTTGCCATGCGATGAAAGAAATTTGTATTTCTATCTCCCTCTCGTAACCATCAGATTCCGCTCTTTTCTTTGAAATAAATTTCTTTCCGCTGAAGATTTAATTCCAAAGTCGAATGCGCGTTCATCTCTTCCAAAGCTAGATTATCATCTAGTCCATTCTCAGTAATACGGTTTTGAACTTCCAAAAGTGCTTTCTCACTTTTTTGTATGTTATCATCCAAATTACCAAATACCTCTTTATTCCATCGCTGAATAATTGGTAGTACTGTTTTAAGCTTGAGCATTAAACGTTGAGTCAGGGAGAGATGGAAAAAATCTCCACCAATGTTGAAGGATAATCTCACATAAAGAAGCATCTGTTGTCCACATAGTCTGAAATCGGAATCTAGAAAAACTCTCCTTGTCAAACGCAGCTGAAAATAAAATCGGGTGGTGATCGGAGCAATGTCGAGCAAGCACAGCACAAGTTAAAGAGCTGCAAATATTCATGAAATTTGGAGTCACCAATGACCTGTCCAGTCGAGATTCCACTCTTTCTTCGCCAACTCTATTATTCGTCCAAGTAAACATTGGCCCAATGGAAGGTATGTCTTTCAAACCCGCATCTTCAATACAATTCTTGAAATCAGAACACGATCTCATATTCGGGGGGTTGCCAAGCTTTTCATGACTGCCTAAGACAGCGATAAAATCCCTAATCCAAATGCGATTATGCTCCTTAGAAGAAGCAGCCCGTCTAATATCATTGAATAAGTTCAATCGATGAGAAGAGTTCGTACTTGCATAAACCAAACCAAGATTTATTTTGACAACGTTTTTGCTCAAACGGACCTCTACATATTAATTTGTAGTGGTTAATAAATCCAAAACCCAATCACTCTGAACTGATTTAAAGACCCATAACATTGGAAGCGGTCTATCATTGCAACCAATAAAAACAAAACCAATTTACCTCCAGAAAGAGGGCGCAATCCTATTAAACTTAATCATAGGTTCAGCTAAGCAAAGAACAATAGGTTTATACATCCTAACTAAACTTTTAAGAAAAATCTGGGTATCCTTATTACCAATACCCCTACAATTCCAAAAGAGCGTACTCATTATTTATGTTGGTGAGGTGACTGTTGCGAAGGCGACTTTGATTTCCCATTCCCTGACTTTCTACGGGTAGCAACTTGCCAACCACCATCCTCATCATTTTCTGTCATATCAGCCCATGATTCCCGTTTGGAAGATGTCCCCCCCCTCTTTACCTTCAGTTAAATGGATAATTAAATTAATTCCGGTAGGATCAGCAAACTCCTCTCGCCTGTTATTATCAATTTCAACCCTCGCACCTCTTTCATGCACTAAATCATCACAATTAATTATTCCATCAGCCCCATCACTGCCCGAGCTGCTGTCATTTGATAAATGTATAATTACACTTATTATCATCATAAATTTATAATATAAACACTATAGTTTTAATCATTTTTATACTTCATATAAAAGATTTCACATGGTATGTAGTTGTTTTTTATGCAAATGCAGATACTAGGTAAATATTGGGAGTAAAATGATCAAAAGTGGAATTCTATGAAAATAGAGTGAAAAAGGTGCAAAAAGATGCATGGAACTTAAAGATTTGGCTTAGGATCGAAGCTGTCAAAGATCGGTGAAGTTACAAGGAGATTTCTGAAGAAAACTCAATTCACGGTCACGACAATCATTCGCGGTCACGACCTGGTCACTTCAGAACATAAATCTACCAACAAAAGATTCACGGTCGCGAATCACATATCACGGTCGTGACATGGACGGCTTTTTGGTATTATCTTCTTAACTACCAACCGCCAGATAAGCATGATCAACCGCCATCAACTACCAACGAAAAAACACTTATCAGGAGTCAACCAATCATGAAAAGGTGCCTATCCATTGTGGATTAAATCAAAGCCTCTCAATCAATCACATTGAAGATATGCAATCTTTCACAATTGGATGTGACTCTTCGTTTAGATAGATGCAACCCTTCAAACTCTATAAATAAGGCTCCAAATCCTCAACAATTTTGTGTAGCAGAAGTGTGAAAAAAATTTCAGTGCAATAAAGGAAGTGCAGAAAAAGAGTGCAAATATAGTGTGTGTATAGTTAGATTCGCTACGTTCTTAAGTGTTAGCGAGAAAATATTTAAGTGATTTGAATCCTTGTTTCGATCACTAGATTTCTCTACATTCTCGAGCGATTGTTGTATAAGTGTACTTGCAAATCACTTATCAATAAATGTTTTCGTTCTTCAATATTCGTTTGTTCATTCGCAAAGAATAGCATCCTAGCGAAGGTTCTGTACGGGCCGAGACCGAATTTAATGCAGATGCAGGAATTGTGGGAATTGATGACTCCCGTTAAAGTGTGGATACGGTTTGATCAACTTTAGCTTTCACTTGCATACCTTACAACTTTGCTTTGCTTTCTACTCATACTTTCTATTTCGAAGTTTATGATATGTCTATGTGTTATAATGCGTATTTCGAGCTAAGTCTTTTATCTTAATCAAGTTATATGCGTTAGCGTTAATTTTAAGAGTAGTTTCGGGGTTAACAATATCGTGTATAATCACTGGATTTATGATATAACGCTGTTTAGTGAGCTAACATTTTTGGAATGGTAACTTGCTAAATTTGGCTATGTAAGAGTGACTCGTACTAAGCATAATATTGATGTTGTCCAGGTTTACATAATAGTCTTATCTCGTTTGCGCTAGGTTTAGAAAAGTTATTTCATGTGTTGCTCTGCGGTGAATTATTGAACATCTGAGTATGTTGAACCGGTTTGTTAGATTAGTCTAGTGTGTCGTAACATCTTCGTTGATCTTGCATATTTTCTCTGCTATACTTGTTCGTAGTGAAAATTTATTTATTTAGAGTCTCTAATCTATCACATCTATATTTACTCAACTTTTCATTCTAATCTTCCTATCCATAAAAATCTCTAATCTATTTTTATTTTATTTACTTTTGTTTATTCCCTACTTTATCTTTAGACCTGGTTCCTTCCCTGTGGGTTCGATATCTTTTAAAATTACATCGGAACTGTATACTTGCAGTTATCATCATTTTTCTATGTGGTAAGGGGTATTGACAACACCTACATTTTATATGTGAACAAGTTTTTGGCGCAGTTGATAGCCAATAGTTCACGAGATTTTGGAACCATATTTGATTAAACTTATCAGTAGAAAAGTAGCGAACATCATTCACTTCACCCTCTTCCAAACTTTTTGAATTCGTTACCAATTTCGCATTCACCAATAATGATCATTCGAGCCTTTGTTTAAGCTTTTATTGATGTTCTCGAACATAGCAGTGGCTGGAGTATCAGCCCGCATTCTATCTTGTAGACTCTTCTGTCTAGGCTTGCTTCTAGTGAGTAACTCAAGGTTAGAGGCCAATTGATCACTATTCATCTCCTGCCTCAGCTTCGAAACCGGCGCTACTACCTTTTCCCTGTCCAATCATTTTCCAGGAATCACCGAAGGCCCATTCGACGTAGGTTTAACGTTCCTCCTGCAATTGTATGAGTGATTCCCTACTGAGTTGCAAACCTTACAAAAGGCCGGTAGATTCTCAAATCCAAGCTCGATCCAAAGTTCACCACCATGTCGCTCAACCCTAATCTTATTCGGTAAAATTGTGGACATATCCACATCCACCAAAACTCTTGCATAGTGCCCAAATGTACCTTCCAAAGTCACGTTATCAATACGAAGAAGAATCTTGAAACAACTCGTTATCTCTGAGAGTGTTCTCGGATCCCAATACTCCCAAGGGAGACCTTGAAGGCGCACCCAAATCTGCACGTTCGTGACATTAGTAGCATAGGGATCAAAATCCAGAGACCAAGGTTGTAGACAAAAGACCCCCGTTTTGAGATTTACACTCCCCCTACTCCAAACGTGGTTCTTATTCTCAATCGATCCCATCATCATATGGTAATAACCGCATTCGATGGGGATAAGCTTCCAATCCGAATTGATGCCCCATATTTTTGAAAGTTCTAGCTTTAGCTCTTCTACCTTTCTTGGTTGATTCCCTTTTGAGAGGAGAAGATGGCCAATAAGGGAAAACATGCAACGTTGCACCCTCTTATCATAATATTCCTGTGTTATTCTAATAGTTTTGAGTCCCCCCTTTTCTGATATCATAGCTTGCGAGATAGAGGAGTCTATGGTCTGCTGCGTCTTTGTTATCTGCGCATAAGAAACAGGCTATTTTCCCAGCATGTTGGTTTCCCTATACTACTGTATGCATGGTTTCACGATAGGTTTTTTTGGAGGGGATGCCGCCTGCTCATTGAACAAATTAGCAACAAAGCTTGCGTTGGAGTAGTCCATGATGATTTGAAGAGGAAGGCGATGAAGCAAATGGGAAAAGGCTGCTGTTTCCGACAGGTTTCAAATTACGGCTAGGGGCGGCAGCAAAACCCTATTAGAGACATTTTCCGGGATGCCACTTTAGTTTTTCGATAGATTGGCCTTCAAGGGACAGTCATCTTTAACATAAGGGGATTTTTCAAAATCAAGTAGCCAAATTAAATAGGAATAAGAATCTCTTTCTGTGTGTTTATATATAGTTCAACAGTTCATAAACTTAATCTTTGCTAAATGTAATCTAACAGGGCATAAAAATGCATGCAGTTTCATATGTTGTTCCTGAACTTCAATCAAAGAAGTTAATGATATGATCAAAGGTTCATGAGAATGATGAATATGTACGAGTCATCAATATTGCCTTAATCAATTTTGCATCACTACTTCAGGATGTAGCGTAACAAGGGTCAGTTTACTTCTTCCAAAAATTCAAATGGAGCATATGGCTGGGGTGTTGGTTAAGATTCAGGTCAAGATGATAGCCAGCAAGGAACTTCATAAGTCATGCAAAATTGTATGGAGCTCTACTTCAGTTTTTATCTACTTATCTCCAACATGTGTACTTGGCCGGTTATCGGCATTGCTTATTTGATGCATGAAATTTTTTATTGAAAGAGCAATACACTACTCGATTTGCTGAGTGTATCTTTAATAAAATATATTCAGGTATTTTGATTGAAAACATGAGGCGGGAAGGATTTGAGTTGTTTGTCTCCCCACCTAAAGTAATGTAAATTCACCGGGGTGCTTATGCAAGCCAGCCTCGTTCTTCTATTAGGGGGGAAGAATATAGTTGTCAATTTGTGGCTTGGATTTGATTATCTGCTAGACTGCTACTACATTCTAGATAATTACTTTGCTAGTTCTATTGAAATTTTTTGTCAAATGATATCACAGGCTTTTCTCTAGTTACAATTTGGCAATGATAATAGTATAAAGTAGTGAGTCTGAGAAATTATGTTTATTTATTCTCTCTATTATATATAGGTAGGTCAGAGTAATAAAATTTTCCATGTAAATACAGGTAGTTCGATGTTTAGGGTATTATGTCAAACTAAATGAATTCTTGCTTACTATCCTTCTTAGGTTTGTAATGCAGTGAAAGGATTGTCTGAATAACTTGGTTGTGGTCATCATATTTCTTCATCTATTAGTACAGAGTTGTTACGTTGGAGTTGACAAGTTTGCAACTTAATCAATCGTTTGTGCATCTATGAG
>CATIWQ010003941.1:0-12685 GCA_949673415.1 Euphorbia schlechtendalii
CAAATAAATAAGCTGAGTAAAGAAATGCAAACAGAGATTTTTATCCTGGTTCAGCCTCTGCCTAATCCAGTCCTTGGAAACTCTAGTCCAAGATTTAATCCACTA
This sequence comes from Euphorbia schlechtendalii, assembly GCA_949673415.1. Lineage (NCBI taxonomy): Eukaryota > Viridiplantae > Streptophyta > Magnoliopsida > Malpighiales > Euphorbiaceae > Euphorbia > Euphorbia schlechtendalii. The sequence goes on from CATIWQ010003941.1 coordinate 106, forward strand.
TAAACTCTTCTTCTGGTGAAGAGTAAACCTTTTACAATGCCTTGACTAAAGTACCCTTCAACAGTCTTTGCTGATCTATACCAATACAAAAATTCCTTCCTTCTATATCTGAGGCTCTGAGCTTCATCTCTATTAAGTACCTTTCTTACTAGAACTTCGCTCCCTTACACTATCTTACCCTTAGCTTAGTGTAAGTTACAACAGTTTAATGAAGATGATCTTTGTGAACTTCTGAACTCTATTTCAGTCAGTTCAATTACAAACAGATGAGATTTGAATGTTTACTATGAAAAGGTTGTAAGCAGATTGAGATTTGTTTTTGCTTTAGTACTTGTATTAGGATTCGGTAACCTTTTCAAATGCAGGAAACCTTCTTTTTATAGAGGGAGAGAAAGTTTCCATTGATATTTAGGACCGTTGCTGGAAATCATGCCGTTGTCTCTCAGCCTTGTTTCCGTTAATCGTTAGAGAGCTCGTCTAGGTCTGATTTGCGCTTTGTTGTATTTGGTTGATTTTGCAGGTCCACTTTGTACTTGCAGATATGTTTTCAGCAAAGCAGGTGAGATTTGTTCCTGAATTTGCAGTAATTTTTGTTTTGTAGCAAACATAAGCCTAATGCGCGCGGCGGCATTAAATGCTAAGTCAGTTATTTTGACTTTTTAGCGCCGAAAGATTTAGTTGACCTTTTGCAATCCTCAAATGAGCATTTCAACGATCTGAGTATTGAGAGATCCTCTGTTATTTATATAACTCTTCTTCTGATAATGATGACCTCTGAGACTTCATAGTTCCTTTGATCAATCCATGTGCTTCTAAGGCGACTTCCTTCTGAACTCAGAACTTACAAAACTATATCCTTCAGAATCCAACACAATCAATACACAGCAATATGGAGATAATTATTCTAACTACAATTTACAATCTATATATAGAACGTATAGAGTGAAAATTGAAATTTAAAATTGGTCATATAATGCAAATAATCTATTAGCACGTATTTTTGTAAATAAATTACATAAACTCTACATTTTATACAATTTTCCAATTTACAATGTGTTTTCCTAGCTAGTGTTTATGTCTAATTTTTATTTATTTTATTGTAATTATCTCTTCATTTGTTGCAATTCCCTCTTTATGTTATTCTACATGGAAAAAAATTCTCTAATATTGAGGTCAAATATTAGAATAAAGTTAGCTCAATTATTGCCTTTCATTTCAGAATGAAATGTGTGGATTGAAAATGATTTTTTTATTTTTTTCCCTATAACTAAGAGAGATTAGAAACAATATTACTCTAATGTTTTACTCTCAAAATTAGAGAATCTTTTCCTTTCCTACATACATCATTGTAATGTTATTATTACTGTTAAATGGCTGCAACAAATATAATATTCTTCTAAAGCATTTCAAATATGGTATATTTAAAATTTTCATTTTGAAAGAAAATAGTTCAATTTATCAATTTATTTTCAATATCACATTCATAATTTTATAACTTCATAAGTCAAATGAATTGAATTACATATATTTAATTAAAATAAAAGTTTCCAAAACACATCTAATAATAGAAATTAAGAATTGGAATCCTATGGAATACCGTCCCCTATTCGATGAGATTAGTCTTTTGGCGTTAATTGGCCCCCAATACTTCAACTATTCTTTTGTTTTTTGTTCAAGTTTTTTTTATCCACTTTCAGTTCTTACTATTAACAAAATGTATCTTCTTTTTGTTTAGCACTATTGGAACATTTAAGTTTTTGTTGAAAGTATTTGGTTGATCATCTTTTATGGTTTCGGTCAGTCCATAAATTTATATTGATAGCTGTAAGAAACAAGAAAAGTTAACAGTTTTGTTAGAAGTTGATTTTTTATTAAACTACCATTTCCCATAGACAAATAAAAATTAATTTTCAAATTCAAAAGCTATAAGATGATCTTGTAATTAACTTTAATGAGATCTTAGTGTAATCTAGCTTTCCTCTTATAACACCTTTACATTAATATATTAGATAATGGTAATACATCATTACCTATAAATAGGCAAATCAACAATAAAAAATTCTCTGAACATTCCAAAATTGCGACCTATACTCATCCCCAGGGGTCATACTCATAAAAAAAAGTTCCATCCGAACTGGAAGACTTACTTAGTTGGTATTCTGATGCTAGAAGCTTCAATTAATTATGGTAATTAAATGTTAAACAATATAAATCATGTATTTAAGAATTCTGTGTCACAACACATGGTTTGTTGTCAGTGGAGCAAAAGCCCCTTTCCAGGAAACATTCAACTACCCACTACCCAACTCGCCTGCATAACCAAGATTTATATGTAAACTTTAATGTCAAATAAACAATTTAAGTTACTTGGCTTGAATAACAACTAACAAGAATCACATTGTCTGTTCGGTAAGCTGGTGCAGTTCATAATTCTTTATATCCAAAATGGTTAAAAAAAATTCATAACCAATAATGCTTATCTAAATATTTTGGAACCTTAAGCGAAATAAGAAATAAGATTTGTTTAATTACAAAATATTATGTATTTTGATCGTGAGCCATAAGTTATCGGAAATCTGGGCCGACACTGATAATTAGACAATTAAAATTGTTGTTTAGTAATCAAAAAAGCCAATAGCAGGAATAATATTCTTAGTGTATTTAAAAGAACAGCTTAATGAAAGTTGGACAATCTACGACTCTCATACTGCTTCATTCACAGATATAATAAACAAGTGGTAAATGTAAGAATGACATAAAATATGAAATAATATCATGAATTAAAAATAAATAAATAGAAACACTTGTTCCACGATGATGGGATGGATAAAAGGAAACTAAAGTAAGAAAACACTTGGACTGAAGTCATAGGATAGAGTTTAGAAGAGAGGAAATCCATATCAAGGAAACTGATGTGAAAAGCACTAATGCTCTAATGAGATCATCATTTTATGCCTTTAGTTTGTTCGAGAAACCAAGATAAACAAAAAAAAAAAAAAAAGTGTTCAATTGAGCAGGGCATATAAAGGGAACTTCGTATATGCAGATTTTGTCTTACATTTGGAGACAAAACCTTAATTAAGCATCTGCACAGAGAAATTCAAATTATAACCATTAATTAAGTGGAAAAAATGATGGGTTGGAGAGTAGGATGTGAAGGGTGGAAGAAAGGACCATGGACTGCTGAAGAAGATAAGTTACTTAGCGAATATGTTAAATTGCATGGCGAGGGAAGATGGAGTTGTGTGGCTAGCTGTGCCGGTTTGAATAGGAGTGGAAAGAGTTGTAGGCTGAGATGGGTTAATTACTTGAGGCCTGGCCTTAAAAGAGGCCACTTGACACCCCAAGAGGAAGCCATTATCATTGAACTCCATGCTCTTTGGGGCAACAAGTAATATTGCTTGCAACTCTCTCTCTCTCTCTTTTCATTTTCTTTATCTTTTATTTAAATAAAGATACGTTCAATTCTTATATTTTAATTATGAAATATGTGAATGAAGGTGGTCAACTATAGCAAGGTATTTGCCTGGAAGAACCGACAATGAAATAAAGAACTACTGGAGAACCCATTTCAAGAAAGATAAATCATCATCCAAGAAAAATAGTCGGAAACCTCAGCGGGATCAGCCAATGAGTGATGCTAGTGTAACTGATCAAGGTCAAGCAAAGCAAGAGAACAATGTAGTGTCCATGTATCCCACCGCAGGAGATCAATGCTTGCCAGTTATGAATCAATTACAAGATGTAGGAAATTGGACAGATTTTATGATGGATGATAGTGTCGTATGGGGTGGATTGTGGAATTTTGATGATCTATTGCTTGATCGAACTATGGATTGCACCAACACCTAAACTACTACTATTTGGGGCTATCTTAATTTTATTATATTTCCTACTTTAAGTATCATTTATGGGGGAAATAAATCATATCTTCTGATTTTGTGGCTAACTGGTTGGTTTATGTGTATGTGTAGTGCTTGTAACATTAATCTTTAAAACTTAAATGGAAACTATATCGATCGTTAAAATTCATATTATTATTATTATTAAATTTATTGTATTACTTTCTTGTTTGAGAACAAAAAAATATATTTTTCTAAGCGATGAGAACAATATGGTTAGCAGTGTATTATATGTTGTTGGTACTATCATTTTTCTTACCATATATTGTAGGGGTGCTTACAAAATAACCATTACAAAATTGGCATTGGATCAGTAATGTGAGACATAAGTTAATGGTGGAAAATGACAAAGAGATGGTTACTTCATCTCAATTATTGCTATTACTCAACTTGAAATGTAAATGGCGAATTAATAATACTGGATTTGGATGAAGCCGTCAATTATGATTGGGAAAATTGCACCCAAATACACCTCGGGGCAAAAGAGGCCCAAAACATTTAAGCCTACAAGTGTTGGACCAAAGTACCTGGCACATAAAAGAGGAAAAGAAAAATTCAAAAATGGCCCATGCAGGTTTCGAACCTGCGACCTTCGCGTTATTAGCACGACGCTCTAACCAACTGAGCTAATAGGCCAATTGCTCTATATTCGTGAACTGTATAATATGTACTATATTTACTAATGGATAAGATAAGACGTTGAAATTATTTATCAGTTGAAGAAAGAGCGGAGAGGAGAAGGAAGAGGAAGAGGAAGAGAAAAGGGATGAATAATATAACAGCGAGTGAAATAGCAGGTCTTGGAGTTGGGGCTTTGCTTCTTTCTTTCTCCATTGCTGCCCCCAAAGTAGATTCTTTCATCTCTTCTTCTCAGAGAAGGTACTATTTTTGCTTCTATTGTCAATGCTTTCACTTCTATTTCGTTTTGTTTCTAATCTTCAACGGTTCATCAATACAGTCAGAACGACTTCCAGCCCGATCAAAATGTTGAGTAATTTTGTTTAAATTATGCTTATGAAAAAATAAATCTCTACAGCACGTTTCTTGATTTTGATTAATGAACTAGATTTATCCTAGAGTGCGTTGTTTCAAATCAAGAATTTGCCTTGGTTTGAAAGTTTGAATCAGTAACAAATTAAACTGGTCCTTACTTTAATAATTAATATGATGGTTCGTTTTCAATTGAATTTGAATTTTGCATCCATGCAATAGTAAATTACAAACGCTCTGCATCTGTTTTTTCCGTTGTTCTTCCAGCTGCCCAATAATTAAACTAAGTGATGAACATAATAACTTAGATAAACAAATTTCATCGTAGGATGTGAATTTGGTACCCTAGAAACTTACTGTCCCCTAAACTTTCAAAGTTACCCCGTAACTCTCTCAACTTAAAAAAAAATGTATTATCTAAACGTCACGTGTCAACTTATGAATGGAGAGAGAAAATCAGAGAAATGACATCTTTGAAAAGTCAAACTGATCAAAAGCTGACATGTGTTCAAGGGTAAAGTGGTTCACATTTTGAAAGTTTAAAGACAAAGTGAAAGAGCTGTGGGGTTACTTTGAAAGAGACAAGTCCAGTAGGATATGTATTAAGCCTTGAATGAATGCTAATGCAATGGAACTTCACATTGTTAAATATACTGGTTATATGCAGGTCTCTAGGGATGTGCAAGAAATGCGGAGATGTGAGGATGATAGCATGCTCAAAGTGCAAGGGTATTGGATTAGTGAGGGAATCAGGACCGTTCAGTTTCAACATGATGGATGATTTGTACGAGTCCTTAGGTGGGGAACCCAAACCAAAGACTTTGAGATGCAGACAATGTCAAGCCAGAGGTCGCTTCAACTGTCCTGATTGTTCTAAACCATCATCACTTTAACTTCAATTAATTACTATCATATACCATTTAAGCTTGTTCTACACATTGGTTACATATAATGTACTTGTAGGAAAAACTAGTGCTTTATTACATTACTTTCAAAAGAACAATATACCACATGGGAAAGTTTGAAAGAGTTCATGTGATTTAAATTAAAATGCTCTTTATGAGCTTGTGAAATGTGAGAATCAATGTGAGCTCTTACGCACGTAAGAGAAATGGCTCAAAGCCGTTTCTAATGCAAATCATCTGATTACCTCCCTGCACGAGCGAAGTTTAGGCTCGGGAATTTTTTATTATTTTTATGGAGAGAATATTTTTTTATTTCCAGAAATATTAGTTTATGACTTTTGAAATGCATTACCTTTAACTACAGGAATTTGACAACACTTAAATCCGTAACAGCTTTTGTGCTTTAATGTACAGTAGCTATTTTTCCCAACAGCTATTTTCCTTTAATGTAAACAAAAAATTTTGCCTTCACTACATTTCTGCAACAACTATTTTTCCTTGCCTATAAATACTATGCTTGTGTTTTCTGCTGTGAATACAGAAAAATTTCTTTTTGTTCCTGTCACCATCTCTTCTTGGGGTGAAGAAGTGCTTCAATCCTGGGAGGAACTGCCCAGTATCCTTTCAAGACAGTACCTAGCACGGCTCCACTTGCCTAACGTGAATTTTCTTTTGCTTTGCTACAGCTCAAAGTTTTTGCCTTCTTCGTCAGTTTCAATTGCCATACCCAACAATCTAAAAGGATAATTCATTATGGCTGGTGCTGGCTATGTTCCTCCTCTTATGCCTCCAGTAGCCCCTCTGGTTGTTCATCCAATTGTGCCCCCAGTGGTTCCTACTCAACCTGAAGGTGCCGGAAATATTCCACCTGCTGCTACGCCTGTTTATGCTAAGCCTTTCCCTGATGTGTCAAGAATTGAAGTTTTCTATGACAATTTCAAAAGATGGCAGGAAAGGCTTTTTCTCTCTTCAAGACATGCACGGTTTAGCAACCGCGGTCACAGATGCCGCTCCAATAGAACCCCTTGCTCAAGTTGCTAGTTGGGTTCATGCCAACAAAGTCTGTTACCATAGTATTCTCAGTACTCTATCTGGTGATCTATTCAATGTTTACTGCTCTAAGAAAGAGGCCAGAGACATTTGGGAATCCTTGATTACCAAATATACTGCTCAAGATGCTGGCAAGAAAAAATTTGTAATTGGAAAATATTACAAATGGGAAATGGTGGTGGACAAGGACATTCAAACCCAACTCACTGAGTATCATTAACTCATTGAAAATTTGAAATCTGAAGATATTGTTCTTCCTGATGAGTTTATTGCAGGTGTTTTAATTGAAAAGTTGCCCCCTCTTGGAGTGCTTACAAGAAACGTCTTAAACATGAGCAGACGACATTTACCCTCAAAGAGTTGATTACTCATATTGTCATTGAAGATGCAAGCCGGAAGGAGCTAAAGACTGCCAAAGGAAAGGAGATTTTCTCTAAGGCAAACCTTGTGCAAGACAATCATCAACAAGGGAAAATGTATGTTGCTAAACATGGTTACAAACCCAAGAAAGATAAAGCCTTCAAAAAGAAAGGGAACTGTTTTATTTGTGGGAAACCAGGCCATCATGCTCCTCAATGTAGGAAGCGAGTAATGAATAATGATAATCTTGCCAAACCCAAGTGTTAATTTGGTTGAAGCAGATGATATAATTGCTGCGGTCATTTCATAGGTGAATTTGGTGGCTGATGTGAATGAGTGGGTAATGGATTTTGACGCTACGCGGCACATATGTGTGAATAAAAATACGTTCAAGTCCTATACTCCAATTGATAGTGGAGAAGAAACTATTTATCTTAGTGATTCTCGAACTGCTCAAGTTCATAGAAAGGGAAAAGTTCATCTCAAGCTCACATCTGGCAAAATTTTGGCACTTAATGAGGTGCTTTATGTTCCAAATATTAGAACCAATTTGGTTTCTGTTGGCCTTTTAGGCAAAAAATGGTGTGAAGGTAGCTTTTGAGTATGATAAGGTCATCATGACTAAGAATAATGTGTTTGTCGGAAAGGGTTATTTTAATCATGGTCTGTTTGTACTCAATGTTTCCATTATTATCAATAATAATAATAATGGTAGTAATTCTGCTAATATTGTTGATTCTTATGATTTATGGCATGCTAGATTAGGACATGCTAGTTTGCATTACTTAAGGCTTTTAAATTCTAGTGGTTTAATATCTAATCTTAAAATTTCTTATGATCAAAAGTGTGAAACATGTGTTGAGGCAAAACAAACTAAAAAGCCTTTTAAATCAATTCAAAGAGAATCAGAATTACCAAGTTTAATACATTCTGATTTGGGAGACTTGAAAAATACCATGTCTAGAGGTGGTTAAAAGTATTATATTACTTTTATTGATGATTTTTCAAGGTATTCAAACGTATATTTACTTCATAGCAAAGATGAGGCTTTTAATATGTTTTTGCTATATAAAAATGAGGTTGAGAATCAGTTGAATAAGAAGATTAAAAGGATAAGATCCAATAGGGGTGGTGAGTATTTTGCCTTTAATGATTTTTGTGAGAATCATGGCATTATACATGAGACCACACCTTCTTATTCACCTAAATCCAATGGTATAGCTGAGAGGAAAAACCGAACTTTAAAAGAAATGATGAATTGTATGCTTTTAAGTTCTGGTGCTCCTAAAAATTTGTGGGGTGAGGCTATTTTGTCTGCTTGTCATGTTCAAAACAGAATTCATTCTAATAAGAACAATAAGACACCATATGAGTTATGGAAGGGTTATTCTCCTAACTTGCAATATTTGAAAGTGTGGGGGTGTCTTGCGAAGGTTCTTCTTCCAGAACCTAAAAAGAGGAAATCAGGTTCAAAAACTTATGATTGTGTGTTCATAGGCTATGGAAAACATAGTGCTGCTTATAGATTTCTTGTGCTTAAAAGTGATGTGTTTGAAAGCGATACTATTATCGAGACAAAGAATGCAGAATTCTTTGAAAATACTTTTCCATATATGACTAGAGAATTTCCCACTTCTCGTATTGTCCCGGATGTTGACCCAGTTGCACCTAATCTTAAAAATGTTTTTGATAATGATTCTTTGAGAGAAGGAAAGAGAATGAGAAAATAAAAATCTTTTGGTGATGATTTTTATAAGTATTTGATTGAAGATGAACCTAAAACCTTTTCTGAAGCTATTTCATCTTCCGAGTCAAAATTTTGGCGAGAAGCTATCGAAATTGAACTTGATTCTATTTTGAAAAATGAAACATGGATTTTAATTACCTCCAGGAGCTAAACCTATTGGTTGCAAGTGGATTTAAAAAAAACGTTTTCCTGATGGTTCCATTGATAAATTTAAAGCTCGTCTCGTTGCTAAAGATTTTACTCAAAAGGAAAATGTTGATTATTTTGATACTTATGCTCCGGTGACCATAATTTGTTATATTCAGATTTTAATTGCTTTAGCTTCAGTTTATAATCTTTTTATCCATCAAATGGATGTGAAAACTGCTTTTCTCAGTGGTGATTTAGATGAAGTATATGGTGCAAACCGAGGGGTATGTTAAACCTGGGCAAGAAGGGAAAGTATGCAAATTAATAAAGTCTTTATATGGTTTAAAACAAGCACCCAAACAATGGCAGGAGAAATTTGATCAAGTTTTGATGGAAGATGGCTTTTCATCTCTTGATGTGGATAAGTGTGTGTATACTAAAATAATTGACGAGATGTGTGTGATTAATTGTCTTTATATTGATGATATGCTTATCTTTAGTTCGAGTATTGAGATTGTCATTAAAATAAAGATATTTCTATCATCAAAGTTTGACATGAAAGATATGGGAGAAGCTAGTGCGATATTGGATATGAGGATCATAAGGAAGGATAATGGTATCTTGTTAACTCAAGAACATTATGTTGAGAAGCTTCTTCGAAAGTTTGAGTATTATGATGTAAGCCATGTGAGTACCCCTTATGATCCTAATATCCATTTGAAGAAAAATAGAGGTGATCTAGTGGCTCAATCCAAGCATGCACAAATTATTGGTAGTTTGTTGCACTTGATGAATTTCACACGTCACGACATAACTTATGCTTTGTGTAGACTGAGTAGATATACACACAGTCCAAGTGATGATCATTGGGCAGCAATATTGAGGCTAATAAAATATCTGAGAGGTACCATGAATTATGGTATACTATATAGTGGAAAACCAGCTGCACTTGAAAGTTATAGTGATGCAAACTGGATATCTGATTCAGATGAGACAAAGTCCACTAGTGGTTATGTTTTCACCCTTGGTGGTGGAGCAATAACATGGAAGTCAAGCAAGCAAACCATCATAGAAAAATCTACGATGGAATTTGAGTTTGTTGCTTTAGAATTGACATGTAGTGAGGCTGAGTGGTTGATAAACTTCTTAACAGGTGTGCCCTTGGGGATTAAACCAACACCTTCTGTGTATATACATTGTGATTGCCAAGCGACAATATCAATAACGAGGAATAAGACCTTTAATGGCAAAAATAGGCATATAAGTCTAAGACACAACGTTTTGAAGCAATTGTTAAAAGATGGAGTGATATCCATAAATTATGTGAGGTCAGAAGTGAACTTGGCCGATCCTTTAACTAAAATAGTTGGACGAAAATTAGTCCAAGAAACATTAGAGGGAATGGGACTGAAGCCGATATGAAATTAGCATAAATGGCAACCCAACCTATATTATTGGAGATCCCATGAAATAGGTTCAAACGGTAATAAAGAGTCTTTGTTAGTTCTGCTAGCACAAGATATGTTATCCCAATCCCAGATGTGAGAAAGTGCTATGTTGTATATTATGAGAGGATGAGTTTAAAGGACTCTTAATGGATTTCATAGCTCTTATGAGTAGTGTATAAAGTGTAATATACACTTGATAAAATCACCTATGTAAGTGTGAAGTGGGATCGCTTCTATGAGATAGTGGCACTATCTCTAGAGCACTTATGAAAACCAGGCACGCGCACAGCCTATTTGTGCAAAACCGCGTTGAATAGAAAGTGTACCTTGGTATAGTGAGATATGGATAAATCTCTATTCCACAGTGACGCTTATTTGGTTCAAGTAACTATACGTTTCACCAAATATTCTGTGGATTAAATTTTATCTATCAAGTATTGGTTCAAGTCCAAAAGACACCAATGTCGTGCATTATATGTCAATTTGAGATATCCAGAAAATTCGTATTTGAAATTCTTTTTTCCAAATCTCTTTTGAAAGTTGGGGGGGATTGTAGAAAAAACTAGTGTTTTACTAGCTTACTTTCAAAAGAACAATATTCCACATAGGAAAGTTTGAAAGAGTTTATGTGATTTAAATTAAAATGCTCCTTATGGGTTTGTAAAATTGTGAGAGAATCAAGGTGGGCTCTCGCGCACATAAGAGAAATGGCCCAAAGTCGTTTCTAGTGCAAATCGTCAGATCCCCCCCCTACGTGGGCGAAGCCTAGGCTCGGGAACATTTTATTATTTTTATGGAGAAAATTTTTTTTATTTCTAGAAATATTACTTTATAACTTTTGAAATGCCTTACCTTGAACTAGAGGATTTGACTACATTTAAATCCATAACAACTTTTTTGCTTTAATGTTCAACAGCTATTTTTCCCAACAGTTATTATCCCAACAGCTATTTTCCTTTAATGCCTTTACTGCATTTCTGCAATAGTTATTTTTCCTTTCCTATAAATACTATGCTTGTGTTTTCTGCGGTGAATACTGAAAAATTTCTCTGCCTTGAATTCTAGATATATTACATTTCTGTTCTTGTCACCATCTCTTCTTGGGGTGAAGAAGTGGTTCAATCTTGGAAGGAACTGTCGCGTATCCTTTTAGGACAGTGCCTACCACGGCTCCACTTGCCTAACGTCAATTTTCTATTGCTTTGCTACAGCTTGAAGTTTTCACCAGTTTCAGCTGCCATACCCAACAATATATTCAAGCTTTGTGGTATAAAGCAAAGATATCTCATGGCTATGTACCTGAATGTTGGATAATCTATTTGATATAGTGATCATGTTTCATATTTTTGTTCACAACCCCAAGTTACCCCTGCTTCCAACAACGCATGATGTTAGATTATGAATAATAATTTCATCCCGTTTGCTATTCCTATATGGTGATAAATTGACAGCTACATTTTCACAGCCCTTTAGTGACCCATAAGAAACAAGGGTGATGTGCCATTATGAATGATTTTGACAAGTTAGTGCAAACATGAGTATGAAGTGTCAAGTGTGGGTTTTATAGAGAATTGAAGTGCCCGAATGAATATAAATTATAGCAATGTATTGTTATAAAAAGCGCTAGACGCATCGGATTTAGGTGGCCATTACTCGGAGCCTAAACAAGCCTAGATGGATGTATGTATTTTCATTTATTAATATATTTGATTCATTTAAATTTGTAGTATTCTGAAAATTTCAGTTTCAGCCGATTTTTAAACGGAATTACACTTAGATCCGCCTAGGTCAACCGCTAGGACCACCCAACTACCTAAAATAACGGCGGTATTATGAAAAATGTGGTTTTAAAACACTGAATTAAAGCATGAGAAGAAGAGCATCTTTCAAATTTAAAGCAGTGTTTTAAAAATCGTTAGGCGCTAGTCGGGCGGCAGAAGGTGAATCGGGGCCTAGGCGGGGATTAATCGGGGCCTAGGTGGACTTAGGCGCTAGTCGGTAGAGTTTAAGCGGAACCAGGCGACGACCCTCAAAATAGCACCTAGGCGG
>CATIWQ010003953.1:0-18050 GCA_949673415.1 Euphorbia schlechtendalii
TGTGTGTGTGTGTGTGTGTGTGTGTGTGTGTGTGTGTGTGTGTGTGTGTGTGTGTGTGTGTGTGTGTGCGCGTGCGCGTGCGTGTGTGTGTGTGTGTGCGCGTGCGTGTGTGTGTGTGTGTGCGCGCGCGCGCGCATATTAGCTAAGGCTGAGTCTAGAATTGAGTTTTTCTAGTTACGGTTAAAGATATTGTTTCACAAAAGAGACTATTGAGCCTTCTGTTGAGTGCTCCAAACAAAATGTTGACTATTTATAGAGATTGTAAAACATCAATATCCTATACGATAGACCCGAAATATCGTAGCAGCAATAAGTATATAAATATCAAGCATTCTGTTAGTTGTAGACTAAATAACACGAGGAGAGATTAATATGAGGTATTTATCTACTCATTACATGCTTGTTGATTTATTTATGAAGTATATCTTCGAAAGACATATATGTGAAACATATCAAAGAGATAAATATGCATAGATTATATTTTCTAATTACCTCATTTATTATACCCTTCAAATCGTGAATGATATAGTGATAATATAAATGAGTTTTATTCAATGAGCAATGTATGTGTGTTGGTTGTTATGTACATATATTATTTTTCATTCATAGCATGTCGAACAGATAAGTAGCCCACTCACATTGGTGGTTACCCTGCTATTATCAGGAGGATACAAACTAGGATGAGATTGATTTTGAACATACTATGTGTAGTTCAGGAACTTGTTCAAAATCGTGAATTGACTTGTTGAGTAATAAGAAAATCGCATTTTACATTGTGTAATGAATCCAAAAAGGAATCAAGTAAGAACTACGTAGTTCACATGACAATTGGTCATGTTCTATTCTGAATAACTAAAGGTAGTTCATATAGTCGCACAAGGGTAAAGTCTAGGGTGCATTGTAACTAAAACCTTTATATGGTGTTAGTTGATATGATATGACATGTGCTCCTTTATAAGGGTAGATTGGAAAGAACACCATAACACATTATCAAATTAGGAGAGGAGCAAGTCCTTGAGATAATATATTCTTAGTGACCATTGAGAAGTTTGTACGTTGTACAAGGATCTTAACTTCTCTAATGTGATAATCAATCCATTAAACTAAAGAGTTGTTGGAACTTACCCTCAATACTATTGAGTTATCTTGTGAAATAAGAACCAGTACGGGAGATTTGATCAATCACCCAAATATTATGATTAGATTTGATATGGGAGAGATTGGTTAGTGGACTGAACTAGTTTTGTATGGAATTGATAGCTCAAAAGGAAGGCTAAGCTGAAGTACGGAATAAGGAGGAGGAAGACTCCTATTAATAGGAGAAGGGGAGCATGAAATGCTCCACAATTAGTAATGTGGGATCCCACACACGCAGGTCACCCACTGAGCTCCATTCTCAACGGGTCTAACCTGTGTACACATAGCTCGCTTAGGCAGGCTATGTGTCCCATGTAAACCTGACTTGTGATGTGTTAATAGGCCTGCACTGCATGCCCACACAAGCGCCCCCCAGCGCTTGTGGGCTTGCAGCCCATCAACATGTGCTAGCTCATACTCGCGAGGCTACCATGTAGGCCCCTACTGGTGAACAACTCGTGTTCGCATAGCCCACTCGTAATGGGAAAAATTCCCATGCTTCGCATGTTAAATATTTTCCTCTTTCATTTATTTTTTCAATCCGACTAATTAATATTCCATATAAAATGTGCTTGACTCTCCCTTTTTATTCTCGGTATAGACCCTGTCTGTAAGTTCTTTATTTAGTTCACTGAAGGTCTAATGTGTGTGACCTTATAGGATCCCGAAGTATAGAGCCATTAGAGGTTGATATAAACTTAGCTTTCCATCTAGGAACCTTTAGGCTTAGTGTTTAAGACCGATATATAACCCGATAACTCTAGACAATCAAATGGGCTTTCTAGCAAAGGTGTATGATCCCTCGATACTCGGAACGTTACGTGCCTATGACTTGATCTGGTTCTACAATAGTAACCAGAGCAATACACTCCCTCCATCATTTTAAGTACCATCCAATTTATCGACCTTGGATTAAGTGTTAGCTCATTTAATAGTCGTAGCTATCTCGGAATTAGACTTGTTCACGAAGAACACCACTCACCTTTATGATGGTTAATTAAGGTAGTAATTGAACATGCTAACATGCACAACGGAATTTAAAAACTTAAAATTAACCCTAAAGGATCTCCTTAAGCATGCTACGATTGATATAATCTAAGTTGAAATGTTTCATAGATGCTCATAGGTTTATAAAACTTAATAATATAAACCTAACATCTAAGATAAGAGCATTACCAGTTGATGCCTGCCTTTCCCATTAGTGCGGCTTTCCCTTAGAACAATTAGATAACACTTCATTAGCACTAGCCTCCGAAATAGGACAGCCTCTATGATTGATCCACACGGATCCCAATTGACCAAAACCTCCCATTAGAGGAAGAACTCGGTTGTTAATAGCAACTGCTAGACCACTTGAAGACCAACATGAAAATATAAATTAGAAGGCTCTTTTTAAAATATGAATAAGCATTCAAAAGAATTCTTGTGACAATGGAGAAACTCATGGAGGATCTCGAAAAAGCCCACAGAGAAAGATGTCAAAACTCAAAAGGAGAGGCTGAGCTGAAGTGAATTGAAAGGACAGGGTGGACCAGTATTTATAGTGGGAGGTGAAAAAAAGCTCCCCTTAAAACCAAAGTGGGATGGGAATATTCCCATCCCACATACAGGTTGCCACGCGTAGCTCTTGCTCCTCACGGGTCAACCCTCATGCATAACTCCTTGCAGGTTAACCCACGCTACAGGCCCATGCAAGCGTTGCCCAGCAGCTCACCAACATGCGTTGGCCTTCTACCAGTGCATGCTAGCAGCCCACGAGCCAATTTGCTAGCTTTGTAGCCGTGTGGGCCCCACCCATGAGCATCTCATATTCGTGAGGCTGCAACCCTTGCTCGCCCCTGCGCAATTTTTTTCCTAAAATTTCTCCTTAAAACTTTAATTATTATTCGGTCCAACCAATCAATAATTCATCCAACAATTTTGACTTTCTCTATATTCTCGGCATAGACCCAGTCTATAAGTTCTTTACTTAGCCCGGTAAAGACCCAAAGTGTGTGACCTCATAGGATCCCAAATTATAGAGCTGCTAGAGGTTAACCTAAACTTGGCTTCCCATATGGGAACCTTTAGGCTCAATGTTCTAAACCGTTATGGAACCCGATAACTCTAAACGATCAAATGGGCTTTCTAGGAAAGGCGTATGATCCCTCGATACTTGGAACATAATGTGCTTGTGACTTGATCCGATTTTGCAAACCAATACAATACACTCCTCCATGAAGTTAAGTACCATCTAGTTTATTGAGATCAGATGAAGAGTTAGCTCATGTAATAGTCGTAGCTATCCTGGAGTTAGACTTGTTCACGAAGAACACCACTCGCCATGATCAAGATTGACTAAAAACCCATCCAATCAATCTTATACTCTGATTAGAGGTTTATTAGTGTGTCACTTTAATAAGTGGCCTTAAGGTACAACTCTCATTATATCACTATATCAGGAGCGATGGATCCCATCTTGATTACTCAGCTTACCAATGAGTGATCATCACTATACCCGTAATCACCAATATCATCCTCATCATGAGGGTATGAATAAGTAGAACCCAAAGTATCGTAACTCTTACACATGGTAACTAGTATCTCATGTCTGAAGATACTTTCACTTGTACTGCAATAAGACATGACACCAACACATGGATATAGTTATTTCTGAGTGTCTGTCTTATAGCGGCCTATAATGTATTACCCGAATACATTCATGTTTTAACTCAAGGTATCATCTTCAGCTCATGAGATCGGCTGCTTGGATGTAATCCAAGCAGTAAGCCTACACATGCTAGTCTGTCCGCTTCATTGATGTCCAGTCTCGGTGAAACTATGAATAAGGATATTTAGACTATTCTTAATAATAAGTGTGTGTTGTTCTCACACCACATAGCTCCCACTATGTCCTCGCACTTTCACACTATGAAGTAGTCATACACTTTGTCTTATCAATGAACATATATAATAACACATATTTATGATACCAGTAAGATACAAAATTTAAATAAACATTGATAAACAACAAAGAGGCATCTATTATTGATAACAATAGTCTGAAACTTTTTTTACATTGTAAATAATAAAGTTATATTGCCCTAATTACCTTTAGGGAATGCATCATGTCTAACGATCTCCCACTTACATTAGAGCCAATTGCCCATGTGCTTCATGCCATACTCGTTAACATGTTGGTCATGCTTAACCTGAGTCAAAGGCTTTGTTTGCTCATCTGCTAGATTCTTATCTATAAGGATGTATTGGTTATATCCTTTCTAGCTACTATCTCCTAAATGAGATGGTACTTTCTTAGTACGTGTCCGTTTCTTTGATGAGACCGTGGTTCCTTTTCCTGAACAATAACCCCATTGTTATCACAATAATCCATTATTGGATTTACAATGTTGGGCACTACATGGAGATCACTGATAAATCCCTTAAGCTAGAATGCTACTTTGAAAGTAGCTATATACTCAGATTCAATGATTGAATCAGCAGTCGTATCTTGTTTGAAACTTTTCCAAACAACTGCCCTCTATTTAACATAATCACATAACCTAACTAGGACTTGTAACAATCCATGTTAGACTGAAAACTCATTTCAATGTATCCCTTCATAGAGAGATCACCTTCTTCATAAACTAAAAACATAACCTTAGTCCTTCTTAAGTACTTGAGGATACTTTTAACGGCCATCCAGTGCTTCTCACATAAATTAGATTGAAATATGATTGTAACGCTCAACACATGTTAGACATCAGGACAAGTGCATACCGTAGGATACATGATGGATCCTATTACTAAAACATAAGGTATTTCATTCATGTGTAGTCTCTCCTCTTGTGTTCTCGGACACTCAGATTTAGAAAGGTTAATCCCGTGAGACATTGGGAGATAACCCTTTCTTGACTACTCAAGGTTAAATCTAGCTAAAACCTTGTCTATGTATGCACTTTGAGAAAGACCCAAAAACCTTCTAGATCTATCAAGGTTGATCTTTATACCTAGTATAAAAGCGGCTTCTCGAAGGTCTTTCATGGAGAACTTCATTGACAACCATGACTATACTGTCTAAAGAAAAGGAACATCATTTCCTATCAATAATATGTCATCAACATATAATACAAGGAAAATGATCGCACTCCCACTAGCCTTCTTATATACACAGGGCTCATTAATGTTTGATATAAAACCAATTTCTTGGATTGTCTCATCAAACCTAATATTCCAACTCCTTGATGCTTGCTTAAGTCCATAAATTGACCTTTGCAACTTGTATACCATCGAGCTATCCTAGGATGTAAAACCGTCAGGTTATACCATGTATACATCCCGATCAAGGTTCGTGTTAAGTAACATTGTTTTTACATCCATCTACCAAATCTCATAATCGTTATTAGCATCGATGGCAATGAGTATTCTGATAGAATTTAACATGGCCAATGGTGAAAAGGGTTCATCATAGTCAATGCCTTCCTTTTAACTGTAACCTTTTGCAACTAGCCTTGCTTTATAGGTAATCACATTACCTTCTGTATTAATTTTCTTCTTGAAAATCCACTTGCATCTAATGGGCTTAATCCCACTTGGAGTATCAACCAAGTTCTAAAATTGATTTTTGTACATGGAGTCCATCTCTAACTTCATGGTTGTAAACCATTTATCAAATTATAAGCCTTCCATTGCCTCCTTGTAAGTCTTGGGCTTGTCATCTTCCAAAAGGAAGATATGCTTATCATCAGTGATGAAATAACTGTATCGCTTGGGAACGATTGGAGCCCGACCTAACCTACACAATGTCAGTGTTATAATAGGTTATTCCATGCTTACACTTTCTTATGTAACATGTGTAGGAATAATCAGTTCATTTTTTATTTCATCCTCTTGAGCACTTAGCTCAAGATTGCTCCCACTAGCTTTCACAAGTGTATGTTCCTTCTCGAGGAACTGAGCATTCCTAGAAACAAGTACCTTTTGTTCTTTGGGATCATAAAAGGTATAACCCATAGTCTCCTTAAGGTAACTTACAAATAAACACCTATCAAACTTAGCACCCAGCTTATCTGAACTTGTTCTTTTTACATAAGCAGGACATCCCCAAACTCTCATATGAGAAAGAGATAGTTTCTTACCATACAACAATTTGTATGGTGTTTAATCAACTGATTTCGATGGCACTTTATTTTATTAGACTATGCTCTCATGTAATCCCAAAAGGATTTGTTGAGTTCTACTTGGTGATAAGTGTATAATTACACTTATTATCACATTAATTTCATATAATAAATACTGTAGTTTTAGTCATTTTTATACTTCATATAAAAGATTTCACGTGGTATGTAGTTGGTTTTGATGTAAATTCATATACTAGGAAAATCTTGGGAGTAAAATGAGCTAAAGTGGAATTCTATGAAAAAAGAGTGAAAAAGGTTCAAAAAGATGCGTGGAGCTTAAAGATTTGGCTTAGGATCGAAGCTGTCGAAGATCGGTGAAGTTACAAAAAGAATTCTGAGTAAAACTCAATTCACTATCGCGACAATCATTCGCGGTCATGATTTGTTTACCTCAGATATAGAAGTCTGCCAATAAAAGATTCACGGTCGCGACATGTATATCGCGGTCACGATATGGACGGTATTCTGGTATTATCTTTTTAACCAACAACCGCCAGATAAGCATGATCAACCACTATCAACTATAATGAATAGAAACCTATCAGGAGTCAACCAATCATTAAAAGGTGCTGATCCATTGTGGATTATATCAAAGCTTCTCAACCAATCATAATGAAGAGATGCAATCTTTCACCAATGGACACAACCCTTCGTTTGGATAGATGCAACCCTTCGAACTCTATAAATAGGGCTCCAAATGCAACCAATTTCATGGAATGCCTTCATTGCAATAAAGGAAGTGCATGGAAAAAAGGGTTACATATATTGTGTGTGTGTGTAGATAGAGTCGCTACATTCTTAAGTGTTAGCGAGAAAATGTTTAAGTGATTCCAATCCTTGTTTTGATCACTAGATTTCTCTATATTCTCGAGTAATTGTTGTATAAGTGTACTTGCAAATCACTTATCAATAAAAGTTTTCGTTCTTCAATATTCATTTGTTCGATATTCGCAAAGAATAGCATCCTAGCGAAGGTTCTATACGGACCGAGACCGAATTCTAAGTAGACGCAGGAATTGCGGGAATTGATGACTCCCATTAAAGAGTGGATACGGTTTGATCAACTTTAGCTTTCACTTACATACCTTACAAATTTACTTTGCTTTCTACTTATACTTTCTATTTCGAAGTTTATGATATGTCTATGTGTCATAATGCGTATTTCGTGCTAAGTCTTTTATGTTAATCAAGTTATATGTGTTGGAGTTGATTTTGAGAGTAGTTTCAAGGTTAAAAATATCGTGTATAATCAATGGATCTGTGATATAACGCTATTTAGTGAGCCAACATTTTTGGAATGGTAACTTGCTAAATGTGGCTATGTGAGAGTGACTCGTACTAAGTATAGTATTGATGTTGTCCAGGTTTATATAATTGTCTTATTTCGTTTGCGCTAGGTTTAGAAAAGTTATTTCATGTGTTGCTCTGCGGCGAGAACATCTGAGTGTTTTGAATCAAGTTTGTTAGATTAGTTTAATGAGTCGTAACATCTTTGTTGAACTTGTAGGTTTTCTCTGCTACACTTGTTCGTAGTGAAGATTCTATATATTTAGATTCTCTAATCTTCCACATCTATATTTACTCAACTTTTCATTATAATCTTCTTATCCAAAAATCTCAAATCTATTTTTATTTTCTTTTACTTTGTCTTTCCTTGTTGATCCTTAGACCTAGTTCCTTCCCTGTGAGTTCGATATCTTTTAAAACTACATCGCAACTATATACTTGCAGTTATCATCATTTTTCTATTTGATAAGAGGTATTGACAACACCTAAATTTTTTGTGAACAAGTTTTTGGCACCATTATTAAGGATAAGCCTTACGAAACGAGTGTAACCAATTCTCACGAATAAGTTTTCAGAACCATTAGTTATTAAACTTATCAGTGGAAAAGTGGCGTACAAGGAGGAACACAGGCCCTGAGAGGATGAAGCCCAGCTCGCGGCATATTCGCGCCAATATAGCCAAAACAATCCAAGCGTTGGGGTGCAATTGGTCGGGGCACAAGCTGAACTCGCGCAGCACATCCACTATGCTGGCGTCCATAGGGAAGCGGAATCCCCACCGCACTTGTTGAGAAAGTACGGGCATAAAATCCTTCTTAGGGGGATTCCACATAACCTCTCCCTTCTTAGGCACCTTCCCCATAACGCCGCGAGATGCCCCAATCAATAATTCAAAATTTTCATTTGCTTTCTTCTTCCTGATGGTGGTAGGCGTTTGGCTGTTCGCCCCTTCGGAGGGAAAAGGAGAAGAAGACTCCCCCGCTACAATTTGGCGACGTGGGATGGAACCTAAACCACCCCCCAGCACCTCCACCGCAATGGCGATTTCCGAGGTAGTAGAATGGGAATATGCTCCTCCGCTAGTTGTCGACGGCCAGGGTAGTGAACCAATGCACAAGAATCGGAAGAACTGAAAGACATTTTACCTCAAATTACAAGGGGGGAAAGGATGAAAAGAAAGACAACTCACTCACAAGGGAAAAAGAAGGTTTGCCAAGAAATCACTGAAGAAGTTGAAATACTTGAAAGCAAAAACAAGATAAGATTTCAGAAAGCAAATATAACGGAAGAACCTTGAAGAATACAAGCACCCCTATTTATACAAAAAAACGCACAGAAAACGAAGGGTTAAACCCATTATACGAAGTGCGATCATCATTACTATTTAAAAAGGAGGATATGAAACATCACGTCCAGATCAACAGTCGCAGCTCACTAGAAACGACGCCACGTGTGCTTAGGGCACGCTCGCAGGCTTTTTTTACGGCCCTAAAGAGCCTTCACCAGGGCTCATTGGGGGGGACTCCTGATAACAAGGCTCATTAAGGGCCCAAATAACACACATTGGCCCAGAACATGGATCAGTCAAAACACACTTCGGTGTAAACACGCGCTGAAACCATTTAAGCATGCTAGCGGTGCTGAATCAAGCCATAGATGAAAGGTCCTCAACATCCCCCTACTCTACTCATGCCGAAGACATAGTGTCGAGGTCATTCCTTCAGCAACACCCTTCGTGTATAAGATGAAACACCCTCGGCACCACCCACACTGATCAGGCGCACTCCTTATCTCTCCACTGTCGCATTAAATGCGAACTTGACTAGAAGGGATGAATCATTTAATGCTCCGACGGCAGAAAAAACCCTTAAGCGGCTTACCAATTGCGCACAGCTTGCAGGCGAGCCCCACGGGCCATCATTATACGAATTCCTATAAATAACAAGGCAATCTCTCACTTTCAAGGTAATTGCTACTTTAAGAATACACCATTATCACCTCTCCCAAATCGCTAACTTCAGTATCGGAGGGTCTTCGCCGGAAACACTTCCGACCGGAGACTTGTTTTGCAGATTCCAAGGACGTTAAAGACTGCAGACTTCACCCGACGGATACCAGTATATGAAAATAATGGACTTTTATATAAATATCGGATTCTCCTACGTAGAAAATAGATATTTGATTCGCATTTTGACATTTGTGTTCGTGATCCGAATTATTAATTGAGTCACAATAATATCCATATAGACATATGTATGAATATTTAAGAATTTTTTTACACAATTAGAAAATACGATCATCTATATAATTTTCCACGTACATGATATATTTGAGTTATTTATATTCACGGACACACAATAATTCACTAAAAGTCTATGCCTATAAGACAAAAGATAAATTATTCTAAGTAAACTGATAAGGAAGATATTTAATGCGATGATAGAAAAGTGTAATTCTAATTCACCCGAAGGTCACTCGAACCATACTTTTTGACTTTTAGTCACAGTCTACAAAAATAAAAACAATTAGAAAACCATTTAACAAAATAAAAAATAGAAAAAGGACTACTAATGAAAATTTCCACTTCGGATGCTTCCTCTCTCCTGCCGAGAACGCCGAATCCTCTTTCTTTTCCAAAATTTCTCACCCTATATAATCAACTCCTCACTCTTTCACTTCCACTCGAATTCAATTTCCATTTCCATTTCCAATCTTCTTCTTCTTAATTAAACCTCACAGTTCTTCACTTACACACGACAATGGCGTCTTCAGATGAATCTTCAGCTTTAGAGCTTATCAGGCAACATCTCCTTACCGATTTCTCTTCCATGGATACTTTCATCTCCAATCTTCATCATCTTAACTCACATCCCTTGATCAAACCTGAATCTCACGATTTTGATTTCTCTGTTTCGCCCCCTAAGGTTTCCCCCAAATCTCCTTCCACTAAAACTCTTAGCCAGAGGAAACCGGTCATGTCTAAAATCACCATTCCTCCTCCGCCTCCAGCGACGACGACCTTGACCGGCGCCGCTGTTCCCCTCCCGCTGCAACAGGCGCCTAGTAGGGGAGAAAAGCATTACAGAGGAGTGCGCCGTAGGCCGTGGGGGAAATATGCGGCGGAGATTCGCGATCCTAATAAGAAAGGCGCTCGCGTTTGGCTGGGGACTTTTGAAACCGCCGTTGATGCAGCTAAAGCTTATGACAGTGCTGCGTTTAGGTTGCGCGGGAGCAAAGCCATCCTTAATTTTCCTCTTGAAATCGGAAATTCAGATTCATACTCAAACTCGAGTTACGGTGATTCTGAAATGATTTCGAATTCAAATTCAACAGATAGCCGGAACAATGACAATAATTCCTCCAAGAAAAGAAAAATCGAGGAGATTGTAAACGTGGACTCAATAAAAGAGGATGGAAACAGTAGTAAGATAATAAAGAATGAAGTAACTTCACCGGAAACGGATACGAAGGCGGCGGAAGGTGGAGCGACGGAACCGTTGACGCCGTCAAGTTGGAAGGGGTTTTGGGATGGGGAAGTAATGGATATATTTAACGTTCCACCGTTGTCGCCGTATACGTCTATGGGATATTCAAGGGCAATGGTTGTATAAGCAATTGATATTATTATAATGGCAAAAAAAAAACAAGTTTAGGAGAGTTAATTAGGATAGAGTTTGGTGTTTTTTATTTTCTTAATTATGAAGTTGAAGTTATGTGTATATAATATGACCCCTTAGGAGGGCACGGGCAAATAATTGCTTTTTTCGAAATTAAGATTCTACGATCATCATATTTGTGCTTTTTGTTTTAGTAATTCAATACTTTTGTTCGATGATATTGATTGTATAAACTATAATCTATAACGGTTTTGGTTTCAGAGGATTAAGAACAATTACTAAATAATATTCAGTATTATTGTTCAAACAATGGAATTAATGGTGGGCACAAGTTATTAAATCTGAGAAAGTATCAGCCTTCAAATTCCTCAAATAAACAATATATAATAACAATTGATGCAATTTGATATCACATACGCTATAGGTTACATTAATTATTAGGAAATAAAGACCAGCAAATATAAAATGATCAGAAGATATAAGCAAATTATGCGTATTTTAACATTTAATAAATAGGTTGGATTAGACACAAACAATGTTTGTACATGAAATTCTAATTATATATCAAGTTACGTCAGCTGATTGGTAATAATGACTAAAAATAGTACATAATAATAATAATAATAATAATAATAATAATATAATAATAATAATAATAATAATAATAATAATAATAATAATAATAATAATAATAATAATAATTTGATAGGCATGTATTATCCGTTAAATAATGTATGAAAAAAAAATTAAATTCACATTAATAGCAAATAATACCAGTATTACACAAATGGAACATGGCATGTGAGACAATCATATCTTTTTCAATAATTTGATATTGTTAGGGTGCTCACGTCTTTAACAATCAATTGCAAATTTTTACATCAAATTAAAATAATATTAATTTATTACTTTCTACTTAATATATATTATTATTATATTCTCTTATACATACATACATAAATTATATATTTGTGTTTATTTTTAGTTACATTATTTAATTAATTATAATATTTGTTGTTTTTATAATACTTTATTTTAAACAATAGTTATATCAAATATCACGATACTATATAAAAATTACATTTTTATACAATTTTATAAATTACAAATATATATAAATACAAAATCAAATTTAAATCAACAAAATTAAAACAAACAAGAACAATAAAAAAAATATATTTTTCTACGTCATTATTGGCGTGAAACTGTAGCAACACCAAATTTTGATGTTTCTTTTTAGCTCTACATTGGAGCACCAAAGTCCCTCCAAGCCCAAAATGACGTGGGGTTAGATACATCCTAAGGTTTTACATAAAAAAAAATCTTTTTAATTTGTTTTCAAATATTAATAACTTTTGAATTTTTAAAAGTTTTAAATAATCTTTGAACTTATAAGAAAGTTTTAAATAACCCCATGAGCAGAAAGTAACCCAATTTATCTCCTCAATGCTAAATGTCAATTTCGGATTGAAGGAGAAAAATGATATTTTTAAAAAATCAAATCAGCAAAAATTCGACTCACGATATTTAGAGGGCAAATGAATTCATTTTTTACAAATATGGGGAGTTATTTGAAACTTTTAAAAATTTATGATTAAATAAATATTTATGGATAAGTTAAGAAAGATTTTGATGTATTTACTCTTTAACTAATTAAAATAACCTATACCATTGGCAAATGCATATAATATATGTACATGAAAATATCTAAATAAATTTGATAAAAATAATATATCTGAATAAATTGTACCGTTGGAAAATCTTGGGTGGGAGTAACACAAAAAAATAAAAAAGAGTAGTAAATAGAACGCTAAAATAAAAACAATATAGTATATATTTTAATCAGATCAAAATGTGGAAGTCCACAAATCAAGCTATATTACATATTGTGACACCATTTTAGCTTTGGAAATTTAACATTTGTAACATATTGTTACACCATCACATGCATAAAATAATATAATGTTGTATTAAGATTTACTGGCTTATTTCACATCTTAAGCTAGTATTGATCAGTCAAGGCACTCAATATCTTAGAAGGGGTTAAAATATTTATTGTTAAATTTTTTTGTTTCAAATGTTTAGCATGTAAAACAAATACTACTATAATTAGATTAGTGAAAATGGATTTTAAGAACGTTAGAAGTCACAAGTTCATTTTTACTTTATTGAAAACTTCCGGACAATCAGATCACGTCTAAGTTTAATTCACATTATTCCTATGCATAGTAAAATCTTGTAGCAATGCAAATTTGTTTATTCACAGATTCTCACTCATTCATAGCAATTTATTTTGGATAATAATATTGCAATTAAGGAATTTATACACATTACTCAATTTTTTACGTGGAAAATAATTCATCTTAGCATTTGTTTGTTAAGAATATTGATGAAGCAGTTCCACGTTCCTTTTCATTTATAACAGGATTTTTCTACAATGATTTTATAATGATTTCAATTTCATTTTATACTAAGATCCTATTCTCTTCAACTTCTTAAAGCTTAACTTCATTGAACTGGATTTAATTTAACTTAACTTAATCGAATTTATTTTAGTGTAAATTTATAACTACACATAGATAAATTTAACTGAACTTAACTTAACTTAATTTAATTTAACTGAATTTAATTGAATTATATTTGAAGAGAACAGGTTTAAATGCTTATAAATTTGCACAAATAACAATTCAATTTAGTTTCAGCATACCTATTTTTAAGTTGGAAATTACATAACCTTATAATGGTACAAATTGAATTCCGTTACTTCATGCAAGTTCCGAAATTTGTACATAATTTTAAGTAGTAAACCTAATTCATCAATACTATTGTTGCTTATACGGTACAAAAAAACTTAAACTTGTAGTCATAATTATATGCGTAAATTATATAGATAAAACAAATAAATATCAAGAAATTAGTTATGGTAATGGATGAAAGGCCGACATGAACAATTAATGCATGAATTATGGATATGTTTGGTTGCGCCCACTTGATACCTAATTAATTTTTAATTATACTACAAAATAGTACTTCATTTATAGCTTCATCATCTCTATTTATCCAAGTGGGCAGCAACCATTCATTGACTTCAAAAGAGTCTCCCATCTCCGGTTCTACATCCATTCTTTTACACCAAATCATATTTTACTCTTGTTCGCGTCTCCAATCATTCAGTTCAAATATTTACATCAGTTTATGATATTATTATTTTACCACTTTTACCTAACTAAAAACAATACAAAAAGTACAAAACAAAAGCCAGTTAAAAGAAAATTAATAATGGAAAATGATGTTCAATTAGCTTAGAAAGTGATTTCACGCGCTAACTTTCTGACTGAAATCAACTCCAAAAGCTCCTCTTTTATGTGGTTTGAAGGATTCTGCAAAACAATAAACGTTGCTATGGGGGACTAGTCGTATGACCGGCGTAACCTCTCCGATGCTTAAGTTAGATCGGATTTAAGAGAGGAGGCAGGGAATTTTTATGAATTTAGAATACGTACCTTTGCATGGTGACTCAAAGAGCCTCTTTATACTCCTTGAACGTCTCTAGGTCTGATCCAACAACGTGAATCAACTTGAGTTCTAGCTTAAGTGAATCTCTATCTTGTTGATAAGATAAAGTTTATCTGAAGTGAGAGTTCCAATTATGGAGGTCTCCTTTATGGACTTAAACTTTTAATTGGACTCTGTACTCCTTAGACGTTGAGGTCTGTCTAGGCGGATAAACCGACTCAGCTTGGTAGCTGCCTGGACATTTCTCCAAGATCCAGGAAGACTTCGCTTCTTCCAAACTTGGGACGGATACAATCCGCCTGGTTGATTATCGAGGCTTTACTTTCAGGGCGGATGAGCTCCGCCTAGATTGGTAGGAACATTTCTAGCCATCGTAACATGTTTTCCTGCTCCAGGCGGGTGGGGGTTTTGCGTGACCTGCACGCACCTGTTATTATTTGACCTTGTTAACAAAGGGTAAAATTAAAAGAGGTACCGTGTGTTTTTACTTATTTATAAACGAGTTTTAAGGAAATTTTTTTATAAAGGGGATCTGTAATTTCAAGAATTTGTAAAATGGGTTATGATTTTAGAATAGTGGTTTTACATTAAATATTTTAAACAATTTAACTTTCTAATAATTTAACTTTATTATTTAAATTTATACACTATGACTTGGGTAATTTTTTTTATCTTTTTTCACTTCATGATCTTAAAGTTTTTTATCATAAATTTAATTAAAAAATATTTTCACTGTTTAAAAAATTTTTAAATTTATCATTGATGTGTATTATATTTTTATTAACCATCTTGCAAAAATTCAGATAAAAACGAATAAATCCATTTTCGTGACTTAATTTAATATTGGGGCCCTCTATGTGCAAATTCTATGAAATCACAGACCCTTTCTGCAAAAGAAAATTCTTCAAACTCTTTTTTATAATTGAGTGAAATTACGTGATACTTTTTTTAAGTTTACCTTGAAAACCAATATAATAAGATTTGAAGTTGATATAGTACCGCGCCAATAATGTTGTTGTAGCAACCAAAAATTGGTGTTGGATTATAGTGCTTGGTTCCTCCAACCTCACATCACATCCTTAACTAAAACTATTCACATTCTTTCAATTTCTACTATTTTTTGTGATTTAAAGGTTATGTACATTTTGACTCGCCTTAACTTGGTTAAAATGGCATACTACCTCTATGAATTTTTAAAGTTTAATTCTCTTAGCCCCTGAGCTTAGCAAAAATGAATCAAATTGCCTATGAAGTACGCAATGTGTGAATTTATTAAGAGAGTAAAATTTGAAAAAATGACATATTCGAAAAATTAAAACGATAAAAAATTGACACGTGAAAATAATGAGGCAAATTGGTATACTTTTTTTTAAATTTCATAGGTTAATAAAAACTTTAAAAAGTTGAAAGAGCATTGGTGTACAATAGTGTGAGGATTGTTGTAAGCTAGCTAGGGATAATGGTATAAATAAATTTGTTTTTGTCCGTTTCTGTATCAGTTAGTGATAATAACTTTTGATACTTTGATACATAAGGGGCGAATGATATTATCACCTCCTTATTTGTCATGTGTAAATGTAATTGACTACATTAATGAATGGTTATTATACGGTAAAAAGTAACTAAACAAAATAAAAAGTAAAACTTCAAGATTAATACTCCATCCGCTTTTTTACTTTTAAGTAATCCATATAATCAAAATATGAAGATTCATAATAATTTATTTCATAATTTCATGAAATCTTTTCATTTTTCTTTCATGTCTATTTTTATTTATTTTTATTTTTTTTATAGTATGAAATGCACAATTTCTAACTCATTAAAGGTAGATCAGTACTTGCATTCATCTATTGATTGTTTTATTAAAAAATGTAAAATGTATAAGATGATTACTGAAAACCCGGATAGTATTAAGTTAAAAATGTATATCAGTTTATATGTTTAGTAACTTTATTCTCTTTTTGTTTTTATTTGTAATATAAAAAAAATAAAAAATTTACAAGTCTGCTATTGCTATATTATACATTAAATTGTGTTATCATCAAATGTGTATATAATAAACACACAGTAAATCATCTGGATTAATATTACTACTTGGGTCGCAACTTGATTGAACTGATTCCGTATATGGATAAGATTCCAGCTTCAGCAGAGTTAGAGCTGTGTTCATTTTTCGATCAAATCTGAAATTAATGAACAATCCCCCACTCACTTGTTATAAAAATCAATATCTTTTGGCTGCATTTTGAATATCCTCCTCCAAAATGGAAAACCCAGC
The DNA here is from genome assembly GCA_949673415.1 of Euphorbia schlechtendalii. Lineage (NCBI taxonomy): Eukaryota > Viridiplantae > Streptophyta > Magnoliopsida > Malpighiales > Euphorbiaceae > Euphorbia > Euphorbia schlechtendalii. Next base: position 16,995 of record CATIWQ010003953.1, read on the forward strand.
TGATGAATCTTCTGTTCTCGAACTTATTCGTCAGCATCTTCTCGGGGATTTCACTTCCTCCGATTTGTTTCTCACTGATCTTGATTCCTGCATTTCACTTTTCGCTCAATCTCTTCAACCTGCAGTTAAACTAGAGAATGATTTCTCCCATTCCAGTTCTAATTCCATTGATTCTGATCTTGACATTTCGCCCAAATTTGAAGTTGTTGATTTAGAATCCGATGTCCTATCGGGTTCGGGTTCGGGTTCGGTTAAGCAGCTACCGGATTCTCCGGGTGTAGAAGAGAGCCAGAGGAGACACTATAGAGGGGTGAGGAGACGGCCATGGGGGAAATTTGCGGCGGAGATCCGAGACCCGAACCGGAAGGGGAGTCGGGTTTGGTTGGGTACTTTTGACAGAGACGTGGATGCCGCAAAGGCTTATGATTTTGCTGCATTTAGAATGAGGGGAAGGAAAGCAATTTTGAATTTTCCTTTGGAGGCTGGACAGGCTGATCCGCTGGCGAATACTGGCCGCAAGAAAAGGAAGCTGAAGAATGAACTAATGGCTGCGGAGTTGTTGTCGCCGCCGGTAAGTTGGAATTCCAGTGAGGAGGAACTGTCACCGGTTTTGCTGACGTGTTAATACATGATTAGTTATGAGTTAAACTTGGTCCATTAATGATGTATATTGGTCCACTAATAATGATGAATCCTTTGGTAGATTAGTAGAGTATGCCAAAATATCTCAATATATTTTCCACCTACAAAATATCTCAAATGTTAATATGATGAAATTTATCTTTCCATTATGCAATGTTTTAACATATTTATATTTTATAAATCTAAAAACACAAGTGTTAACTGAAGTTCAAGGGGTATCAAACTTCAATACGAGTTTAGTTCGGTCTAACAACTAGACATGTTCATGGATCGGGGATACCCGTCTAGCCCAATCGAGCTCGTTTTTATGGGTAGGACTTGGAAAACATTTTGAAAATGCCCGGTCCGAATCCGAACTCATTGAAATCCGATATTTTATGGGTCGGATTTGGTTCATGTATAAATACCCAAGCC